>CAUYSK010072824.1:0-62483 GCA_963575035.1 Avahi laniger
CTGTTCCAGAGGTCAATGTCTCTATTCTTGTGCCAGTACCATGCTGTTTGAGTTACTATCGCCTGGTAATAAAGCTTGAAGTCTGGTAGACTGATGCCTCCCAGTTTGTTTTTTTTACTTAAGATTGATTTGGCTATTCGAGGTCTTTTCTGGTTCCATGCAAAGTGTAGAATTATTTTTTCCAGATCTGTAAAGAATGATAATGGGATTTTGATAGGGATTGTGTTGATTCTGTAGATCATTTTAGGTGGTATGGACATTTTAACGATATTGATTCTACCAATCCATGAGCAAGGTAGGTTTTTCCATCTGTTTACATCTTCTACAATTTCTTTTTTTAGTGTTTCATAGTTCTCCCTGTATAAGTCTCTCACATCTTTCATTAAATATATTCCTAGGCATTTAATTTTCTTTGAGGCTATTGTAAAAGGGATTGTGTTTTTGATTTGATCCTCGGCTTGACTGTTCTTGGCATATATGAATGCCACAGATTTGTGTGTATTGATTTTGTATCCTGAGACTTTGCTGAATTCGTTTATCAGTTCTAGGAGTCTCTTAGATGAATCCTTGGGGTTTTCTAGATATAATATCATATCATCAACAAAGAGAGAGAGTTCGATCTCATCTGTCCCCATTTGAACACCCTTAATACGCCTCTCTTGCCTAATTGCTGTAGTGAGGATTTTGAGCACTATGTTGAATAGAAGTGGAGATAGAGGGGAGCCTTGTCTAGTTCCGGTTCTAAGTGGGAATGGTTTCAATTTTTCCCCATTCAATATGATATTGGCAGTGAGTTTGTTGTTTTAAATCAACCAGTGTGAATTTTAACCAGCAGATTTCTGCGTTCTCACATAAATCACTTGTATCAAATTCAAAATAAATAAATAAAAAAAAACCTTTCCTTGAAAGATCAAAACACGACCATTTCTGTATTCATTTTCAACAGTGAATTGAAGTTACACACGCCCTAGCCTAACAGTGATTCTCTACCTAGTGTGGAAGTGTCCTGACAACAGAAGTAGTGGAGACTCATCTATTGAAAATGACTAAGTGCCCTGCAAGTGGCCAATTTCCTTCTGATAGCAGTGACAGACTTAAAATTTGAACTCTTTTCAGACACCCCCAGCAGATAAAACAAGGAAAACTGAAAAGCAATCCATTTACAGATGTCAACACAGCTGCTGTATTTGTAGGCATTATTTGCTGTGACACATTTGATGGATTATTTTTGATATCCTTGAGATTTATCTTGTCTTCATTGAACTATACTATAAAGTGTTCTGTTATCTTTTGCCAGGTGAATGAATTGTGATATTTGGTAAAAGTGTGTTTTATAGGCAAGAGATTACAGTGCACAGAGAGCTAGCAGGCCTTAGTTGGCAGGAGAGTGGTAATTTTTGCATGACACATATTAGAATGTTAGTTATAACAGCATGGGTTTACACAGAGTTTAACTTGATGTTTGAAAATCTTATTTTTCTCTTCAACAGATTAATTACATATGGTTTTGTGAAGGCTATGATACATGCTGGCCAGTTGAAAAATGGAGACTTTCATTTCACCGACTGTTTATTTTTTGGTTCGCTGATGTCTGCTACAGATCCAGGTAATTGCTCAAATAATATGTTTACTTCTTTTAAAGACTCAAACATTTAAATTAAATGTTTCTCCCAAGACCATCACCTAAGTCTACGTAATAATAATTCCTCATTCCTCTTCACTTGCAGTTGACACATCTGTTAGTAACAAAAAGAAACAGGTGAATATTCTAATAGTGCTTAAGAAATTGGTCATAAACCAATCTCAGTAGTGAGAAAGACTCTTTAAAGTTATTATAGTTTATTTCTCTAGAACAGGTGGCCATTTTGAGCTATAGTTCTTAATTTTTCTCCATTGAACATATGTTACCTTCTTTCAAAAGTGATCTATTGAATTAAATGACCTAAAATATTTTTAAAAATTATTTACTATGAAACTTTTAAAATATATCCAAAGTAGGAAGAACAGTAAAAAGAATTGCCATATACGCTTCAGCAATTATCAAATGTGGTCCATCCTTTTACCTATCCCCCTGCTACAAACACATACTTCCTCTCAACATGACTGGATTATGTTAAAGTAAATCCCAGATGTCATATCATTTGATTTATAAGTATTTTGAAAAATGATCATTGCCATTATGAAACCTAAAAATATTAATGATCATACTTTAATAATATCAAAGATTTAGTCACTGTTCAAATATTTCCATTATCGTTATCATTATTAATTTGTATAGCTGTTTGTACAAATCAGTATCCAAACAAGGACTACACATTACAATTGGTTTATGACTGTTCAGCCTCTTTTAATCTACAAGTTTCTCCTCTATTTTTTTAATTTTATTATTTTTTATTTTTTTTAAAAAAGAGGTAATTTGTCTTGTGATTAAATTGAATATGGTTCTTTAAAATGTTCTTTATGCTTCAGTGGTTAGATCTACAGGCTTAATCAGATTGGGGTTCAACTTTTTTGGCAAGATTACTTTAAAGGTGGTGCTGTGAGCCTTCTGTTGTATCACATTGGGAGGCAAATTGTGATTAGTGACTCAGCTGTCAGCCTGATCCATACCAATATTGAATTACTACTCCAGCAAAGACCACCTGAACACACCTGTAGTTGAACAAGATGATGTTATTACATGTTGCAGTGAGAAAGAATATTCACCATGGGGAACCATGAGACATCTCAGTGAGTGTTAGAAAGAGTTGGGTTTATGTTTGGTGATTTTAGGGAGGTTTTAAGAATCAGAGATTTTCTCTGAATTAGATGTCATCAGAAAGTGGGAATAATTCCATAATTGGACATCTTAGTTAAGTCTCGTTTGGAAGGAGGAAAGACTCAATTGAGCCTAAAGCTACACTTGTTAAAGAAGCAATGGTCACTCATAATAGCAAGGATGGGAGATGTTTGGTCAATTTTGTGGTTCGTACAATGTTCATTATTTGTGTCATACATAATTATGTAGAAGTCATGTTTTTGTCTTGATCCCTCATGGTCACGAGTAAACTTGCCTGATGTCATTGTGTGAAGTTGTTCATGTTCAGCAGGACCAGGGCCCAGTGGACAGTATCATGGCAATCTTCAATGCAGGGGCTGCTTTTCTCTTTCTTAGGATGGCCCTCAGACCAGCAGCATTGGCACCATAGGTTGACTTTTTTTTAAATGCTCAACCCCAGACCTAGTGAATCAGACACTAGAATTTAAGTGATTCAAATGCATATTAAAGTTTGAAAAGCTTTACATTTTAAGAGTTGCTTATTTTACCTTATGGTAGTAGTACCCATTGTTACTGCTTAATCCAGTATTTACTGGAGCTTATAAACTAGTGGTATGCTAATTCAATCCTACCTTTTGCATTTATTACCGTGTACTTTCCTTAAGGAAGTAATTTTCAAGTTCAATTATTGCAGTACCTGATGGTATAATTTCAACAAAAACAATAACAACAAAAACGCAGGGAAAATGATCTATTCTTTGCCTTTATTTACGAATTTTCAAAACAATGTGTTGTATAGTATCCTCCATATATTACCAATGAAATGAGCTTTTAAAAAAGTGTCATTATGAACACAATGGATTTTTACATAGTTGGTATATTTCAATCTACTATTGTCATTATTGTTTTAGATGATCAAAATATTCTATATTTGGCAAATGGGAGCCTCTTAAAGTTTCTCCTCTATACTCTTCCTATGATTCAATAGTTTTTGATAGGTTTCTTGCTTTTGTTTAGGACTAGATGTTCCAACTTTATATTGTATATTTTTGGCATCCTGACTTGGAATCAGCAACTTCTTCAAAAAGCCTTTGTTCTTTGTAAGAGTGAAATTTATTTAGAGACCACAATCTGGGCACTAAGAGTTTACATTGCTGCTAGATTGGTCATTGTTTCTAGACCTTTTTTTTTAAGGAGAAATTATATCATATTATACTTTCATATTCATATTAATATTTTTCAGTTAAAATTTTGTATTATAGGAATTTTACTTAACAGATTTGAAATTTTATTTTCATTTTTCTTCTGCCTACTTTTCTTTTTCCAACACATTAATATACTCTCTTACTTGCTTAAATTAAATGATCTTACTTGCTTATTATGATTTGAAAGATCATAATACACATATTATTAATAAAAATATGATAACTGAAAACTGCTTAGGATTTCATTGTGATCATTGTTAACCTTTGGATATATCCCACTCATGATATATAGTTAAAAATTACTCTGTTTTGAAATCATTTGAAATAATTCCTCTGTATGGTTAAGCCACAAGTCGATACACAATAATATTCATTTGTTTATTCTGCTTTTAATTTTTTTTTGCTTTTAATTTTTGTTTTAAAATTAGATTAAATATCTACAGAATTCCAAAATGAAAACCACAAAACAAAATAGGAGAAGTGTAGCTTCCATCACTGTCCCCACTACCCTAATTTCTAACCATTTTGGTTACATTTTAGCTTACCCCTCTATTTTTAAATTAAGCAAATATAAAAACATGCACATATTTTATGTGCTACTATACATACGATTCTTCACCTTATTTCTATTTGATTAACAGTATTTTGGAGATTGCTTCATAGCAACATATAGAGATCTTTCTCATTCTCTTCATCAGCTGCAGAATACTTCATGGTTTATTCAACCAGTCCTCTATTAATGGACATTTAGTTTCTTTCTTGTCTTTTGCAATTATGAGTGGTGTTGAAATTAATGCACTTGAAATTAATAGCTTTTCACATTTTTCCAGTGTTTCTTTGGGAAAGATTTCTAGAAACAGATAAAGGTAAATGCATGTATAATTTTCTTAGATGCCAAATTCCTCTTCATAAAATTTGTACCATTTTACATTCATACCGGCACCTGTTCTTCACAGTCTTACCAATGCAGTAGGCTATCAAAATTTTAGGGTCTTATCCTCATGATAGGTGAGGATTTATATGTCCCTGTGGTTTGACTTAGTACTTCTCTTATTATAAGTTGAACATTTATTCATATGTTTAGGGGACATATGAATTTTTTTTTGAAAACCAACTGTTTATAAGCTGTCCTTTCCAGTAGAGTTCTTGGTCTTTTACATTTCAAATTTTAGAAGCCCTTAATATATTACAGATATTAATTCTTTGTACTATAAGTCACAGATATTTTCCTTAGTTTGTCATGTTTTATTTTGCTTATGGGTTGGGGGGTTAATATGTAATGGAAGATAATGAACTGAAAGTGGGTCTCAGGTGTGGAACCCAGGGTGTAGATTAGAGCCCCAGCGTGGTATACAGGGGTAGACTGCTCTTTCCCCAGGGTGAGGAATGACCTGGCCACTATGTCATTGCTGGAAGATTTTACCTTAGGTTCACACAGCCCTAGGGAAATGCAGAAGTTTCTTGGCAGCCTCTGGAAGCATGGACTCCGGACAAAGTATTTTTATCCATTAGTGATTTGTCCATTAGTTAAGTTTGTTCTCTTGTGCCATACATGAGCATTTGCCTTTCAGGGTCAAGTCTCGTTTCAGGTCACCTTTGCACAACTCTGCAAGTTGAAAAGTACAGCATCCATTATTTCCTTGTCCCAATGCTGAAGGCTAAATTTGTTGTATATGCTATTGAGTGACTCAGCAGGCTCTAAGCACAATTGAGTTGTGTTCAAGCTTTGCTCCTTCCGTGGCTGCTGATATCCCTGAGGTTATGTTTACGCTACACAGGAAAACTGATTGAAATGGAGAAAAAAATCCAACTCAGTAAGATGGTTATTTATCTGCATTGTGTCAAACAACTGAGCTGATTGAATTTTTGAAAATACAAAATTGGCTCACAACCATAAAGAGAATACTGGGACCCAGGTCCACTTTCCAAGTCTGGCACGGGCCAACTGTGCAACTTTGGGCAACCACTTAGCCTCTCTAGATTTTGTGGATTCTTGGAAGTGGAAGATACTCACTCTCATCTCTTTCAACTCCTTTATTTTACAGATGAAGAAACTGACTCTTCATCTGTAAAATGAAAAGTTTTAACTACAGCTCTAATATCCTTCCAGCTCTAATGTTCCATGATTCTTATTTCTGTGAGATTGGTTTTTATTTTAAAGCAAGCTATTGTTTTAAAGAAAGTAGAAGTCAACCCAAAGCCTACCACCCAGATAGTCTGAGGTTCTAACCCCAACTCAACAAATGCTAGAGGTGATCTCAAATAGTAGAAACCTGCACATGAACATGAACACTTAAATGGCCTTCTGTTACTGGGAGTTAACTGTTATATTAAAACATGCCAAACCCACTCTCTGCTAAATTGGTGCAATTTAAGATGTTCAACAACCTTAAAACACCTAGTTAATCTTACCCCACAATTATTCATTTATTGCCTAAATTATCGTGACTCACTAATTCATGAAAGAGAACCTATGCTCTCCAGGTCTGCTATTTCTTGGTCTTTTTAAAATTAATTCTTTCCCATTTAGCCTTAGCTAAATCTTAGCTAGATGTTATTATCTATTCATATTTATCTTCTATAGATACACATTTAGACTTAAATCTAATTCTCCCTGCATGTTTCAGACTGTTCCTCAGCCAATTTTTCATTTACCTCTAGTTAGGATGATTTGACTATAATTTGATTAATTTTATTTCATCATTTCCTTACTGATGAAGATCTTGCTGATGATGTGAAGGTCATCAGCAGCACTTAGCGATGAACAAGTAATTAAGGGCAGAGCCCTCAAAGAGACAGTGTGTGGTAAATGGCCGGGTAAGGGGAGAGAGAAATACATAGAGAGCTCAAGCAATGAGCCAGCTCTTCTTCAGATACTTACAGAAAAGCAAGAGTCAGAGGATGTGGAGGAGAGAGGAAAGAAACAAAATGCAAGAGAGCAAAAGCCCGAACAACTAGAAATAGATGAATTAGTTAACAAAGCTCATTTTGCAAATGGCCAAACCCTGTGAAGGGGCTCTCTGACCTCAGACTATCATCCTATCTCTTTCCGGAGGGTCTCAGTCCAACTTGGGTCTCAGTTTGGTAAATTTAGACTATACAAGGTAATGATTTTGATTAATAAGTCTGAAATTGCCTTTATAAGGGGTAGGTGAGGTAAAGAGGGAAGTCTTTAAGGTGTGTAAAGATACATGGGGATTCCAGAATACCCATGCGCCTTGACCAGAATTGCCCCCTCATCTTCTTCAGGTCTTTGCTAAAATGTCACCTCAATGAGACCCTTTCTAGCCCATCACATAAAAAACTGCACCCCCTCCCTCTACAAGTCACCCCCAGATCACAGTGCTTTCCATCCATCCCTTTCCTAGTCTTACTTTCCTCCACATCACTAATCACTGTTGATCTACTATTTGCTTATATACTTATTTCTTTGTTCCCTATGTGGGAGGATATCTTTTTCTATTATTCTGAATTTTTCCGTGTCTTTTCAGTCTTACAGTTCTCATATCTAGAACAGTAGGCTTTTAATAAATACCTGTTAAATTAATTAATTAATATGTTTGAGAAAGAAACTGCTAGAACAAAGTGTGGAGTGCGAAGGGGGATCTTCTCAGATATGAAATGTGAAGCAGTTAGTATGCCGGATCACCCTCAGGGATAAGGTTCTCATAGCCCAGGCAGGGACAGTGACTCAAGATTAGAGTGGGACTCCCAGCATATAGCTGAGTGGCAATATCGGTTTCTGTCCCCTGAAAAAGATATATCCACTAAGACAAACATATATGCCTTTCTTCTTGTCCAACCATGTAGCAAATATTTCTTTCTCCCTGTTTACCTAGAGGTCAGTGGCTGAACACTTTCTAGAGTATGCCAAGCTATGGTTTGCAGACTTGTACAAGCAGTTATAACAGTGTGTTTTTTCTAGGTTGGAAGATGTTCAAAATAGTAGCTTCCTTTGGGAAAAGGTAGAACTCAGCACATTACATCAAGTATTAAATAATCACCCAGAAGATGCCAGAAACTCATCCTGTTATTTACAGAACTGACACTTCCTCCAAGGTCTCCAGGAAGTCATTCATTCAGGCACATGTGTTCTGTGCATTTTCTCACTTCATCAATTTCCCCGCTTCCTATTTGGATTAAAATGTCTTCATTGTATGTGATGCAGCTGCATTGAGACTCAAATACAGCTGCACTATTTTGAACTCCAGAAGTATTAATCCAGTATTCAAAACCAGAAGATAATTCTTACTTCATAGACTTGTTCACTTTTCTCCCTAGAGAACTAATCTAAGATGTCATGATTTAGGTAACATCAGATAGGCAGGGCATACTCTAGAGTTGTTCTGTGCAATACGATAGTTACAAGATATATACGGCTATTAAACACCTGAAATACGACTTCTCCAAATTGGTATGTGCTGCGAGTTTAAATACACCCTAAATTTCAAAGACTTAATATGAAAAGAGTAAAATATCTCATTAATAATTTTATGTAGTATTAATTATATGTTGAAATTTTAATATTCTTTAATATTGAGTTAAATAAAATATATGATTAAATTAATTTCACCTGTTTTCTTTTTAAATTTTTCATATGGCTACTAGAAAATTTAAAATTATATATGTAGCTTGCATTGTATTTTTTTTTATTTCAGCATATTATGGGGGTACAAATGTTTAGGTTATGTATGTTGCCCTTGCCTCCGCACTCCCCCCCAAGTCCAAGTTTCAAGTGTGCCCATCCCTTGGATGGTGTGCCTTCCAGTCTTTGTGTGTGCAAATAACCACCCCTCCTTCCTCCTGCCCCCTGCCCGACATCTAATAGATGTTATTCTTATATGTACACTTATGTGTTGATCAGTTAATACCAATTTGATGGTGAGTACATGTGGTGCTTGTTTTTCCATTCTTGGGATACTTCACTTAGTAGAATGCATTCCAAATCTAACTCCTGGATAGAATTGGATCTGTCCAGTTTTGATAATGGGGTGTTGAAGTCCCCAGCGATTACAATGCTATTATTTAGTTCCTTGCTTAGCTCTAGAATTTGTGTTATGTGTCTGGGAGCTCCTGTATTAGATGAATATATATTTAGGATTGTTATGTCTTCTTGTTGAATTGCTCCCTTTACCATGATATAATGACCATCTTTGTATTTCTTTACCATTGTTGATTTAAAGTTAATTTTGCCTGATATGAGAATGGCTACACCTGCTCTCTTTTGGTGTGCATTTGCGTTGAATATTTTTTTTTCCATCCTTTCACTTTGAGCCTATTTGTATCAGTGTGGTTTAAATGTGTCTCCTGGAGGCAGCAGATGCTTGGGTTATGTTTTTTCATACATTCAGCCAGCCTATGTCTTTTGAGTGGTGTATTCAAGCCATTCATGTTAAGAGATAGAATTGATATGTGTGATGTTATTCTGTTCATCATAGAGGGTAGTACCTTGTTGCTTTGTTTTTCTTCTTGTGCTATTGTTTTATAGGAGTTGTGAGCTTTGGTTATTTTGGGTGATTTTACACTGGTGAGTATCTATTGTGCTCATATGTGTATAATGCAGTTCTGAGTATTTCCTGCAGGACAGGTCTGATCATGACAAATTCCCTCAATGTTTGTTTGTCTGGAAAATACTTTATTTATCCATCAATTGTGAAACTTAGTTTTGCAGGATGCAAAATTTTAGGCTGGCAGTTGTTCTATGGAAAAGATTGAAGATGGGGGCCCACATCCTTCTGGCTTGTAAGGTTTCTGCTGAGAAGTCTACTATTAGCCTGATGGGTTTTCTCTTATAGGTCAGTTGCTGCTTACATCTAACTACTTATAGAATTTTCTCTTTCATTTTGTCTTTGGCCAGGTTGATTACTATGTGTCTTGGAGATGTCCTGTTTACTATGAATCTTCCTGGTGTTCAATGACCATCTTGCATATGGATGTCTGGATCTCTGGTGATACCAGGGAAGTTTTCTTCAACAATTCCCTGGGATAGCTTTTCCATGGTTTTAGTGCTTTCTGCTTCTCGCTAAGGGATACCTATAATTTGTATGTTAGTTTGCTTTGCATAGTCCCATATCTCTCTAAGTGATTGCTCTGCCTTTTTTGTTCTCTTCTCTGACTCTTTGAATGATTGGATTAGCTCAAGAGCCTTGTCTTTCCTGAAATTTTTTTGGCTTCCTTTTGTTGGTTTTCAACTTTCTCTTCAATTCCATTCATCCTATTTGCCATCCATATTCTGAATTCCATTTTTGTCATTTTGACAATTTCCTTATAGTTTGAGTTTACTGCTATAGTTCTATTGTGATCCCTTGGGGATGTTGATTTGTTTCAATTCTTCATGTTGTCAGGGTTCTTTTGATGATTTCTTCTCATCTAAAGCTCTTTTCTCACCTCAGGGCTAATGGGTTTGCAGGGCACCTCTTCTTTGCGGGGAACTCTCCTGCTTGATTAGAGTAAGGGGAGGTCCCTGGATGGCATTTCCCCCCTACCCTGGAATGTAAGCATAGTAGAGGAGGGGCATGTACACTAGAAACCTATAATGCAGCTGTTCTGATTTGTTCTGTTTACCTGTGATTGCTCTGCTCAAGCCTGTGTTGAATGCTGTTTGCGTTGGGTGTTGGGTTGTTCACCAGATAGTTGTAACATGTTTGAGTTGGGAGCTGGGCAAGACCCTCTTCACTGAGGCTGATGTTGTAGAGATTGCTATACCCAGGGTCTCCCCACAGAGATGACAGCAGCAGCTGGGTGAGGCTATGTAGGCAGTTGCCATGGGTTCCCAGGCTGTGAGTGTTTGCTCGAACCAGGTCACAGTGTACTGGAGGCTTGAGGCTGGCGGGGGATGGGGGTCGTCCTTGGCTAGGTGTTGAACTTTGGAGCAGTTTTTCCAGCTCTGCAGTAGTGGTGGAGGCTCTGGGGTGGGATCTTGGGATCCAGGTGCAGTGCTGGAGTCTTAGGGATGGTGTCTTGGGCATGGTGGGGTCTCTGGAGGCACAGAAGCAGAGCCTCAGGTTCCAGTGTGAGAGCCTCAGAGCTGGGACTGGGGAGGAGTCGGAAGCAGGGCTTCTGAACAGGGCCTCTGAGCCAGAAGCAGGGCTATGCAGGCAGTGAGGCTGATCCAACCTGAAGGGTGGGGTCAGGGCCAAGCAGGCAGGAGGCAGTTGGGGCCTAGGGGGGAGACAGGGCTGAACAAGTGGCAGCCTGTTCCACAGCCTTGGGGACTGTGTGGATGCCAGTTCTGGTGGGCAGAGGTCAGTTCCAGTGGGCCCAGGAAACTTGGAGTTCGCTCTTCCCACCCAAGACCCGTGGAAGCAGTCACCCAAAGCCTCTTAGGTCAGAGCCTGCAGTGCCCCAGTCAGTTTTCATACTCAGATCCCATTGTGTTGTAGGGGAGAAGCACTTGGCTTCCAGTCACAGGGTATGACTCACGGAAGCCATCAGGTAGTCCATTCCCTCCCCAGCCTGGTGTGGACCTGGCACCATGCATCTGAGAGCTCAGGATGGCTTTAGCTACTGCCTGACCCCCATCATACCTGTGGTCTTTGCAATGACTCTGCACAGACTACAGGCTGGTCCCAGGATAGAGGTCTGTGGTGGTAGAGATGGGAGGAAGCCATCTCACAACTCGCGCAGTGCCAACAGGGTGAGTGCGGCACCCCAGAACTCTGTCCTCCTATTCTTCCCCGTGGGTTTTCTGATCTTGTTATAATATATTGCCCTGTCATCTTTTTTTCCCCCACACTGAGTATCCTGTGTTGCTTCTTTGTGATTTCACAACGTTGCATCAGAGAAGAGCAAGCCATATATAAGCAACTGTCTGCATTTTTCACTTCTTTCCTTGGGAGTGGCTGCTGGCACATTCTTTCTAGTCTGCCATTTTTCAATTAGCAGGATGTTCTTTCATGTCTACCTTTCAAGTATGTATGTCCTTTGGAAGAGACTGAAGTGAGAAATTAAAAACCTGAGAACGTCTTAGACTGGCTGCTGCTATAAGTGATCGTGATCAAAGTCCTGAAGTAATTTTTGATTCATGAGGACTTACTATTGCCATTTTGTTCATGGGTTTCTGTCTGTTTGCACTTGTTTTTTTCCATCTCTTCCTCTCTTGCTTTCTTCCTTTGTTATTTGGTGATATTTTGGCAGTGATTTGCTTTATTATTTTTCTGTTTATTTTTTGTGTATCTATTATAGGTTTTTTTCTTTGTGGTTACCTCAAGGCTTACATAAAATATCTTATAGTTATAACTGTCTATTTTAAGTTGATAATAATTTAAGTTCAATCATACATAAAAATTCTACACTTTTACTCCCCACCTCCACACTTAGATTTCTTGTAGTCAGAATTTAATTCTCTTTATATTGTATATACATTTACAAATTTTTGTCTTTTAATTTTTATATTAGGGTTAAAAGTAATTTATGTACCATCATTACAATCTTACATTATTCTGTATTTATACATATATTTATCTTTACTACTGATATTTATGATTTCATATGCTTTTGTGTTGCTTGCTTTTAGAGTACTTTTGCTTCCATTTTAAAAAGTCTTTTAAGTATTTCTTATAAGGCAATTCTAGTGGTGATGAACTATCGCAGTTTTTGCTTTCCTGGGAAAGACTTCATTTCTCCTTCATTTTCAAAGGATAGTTTTCCTGGGTAGTATTCTTGGTTGGCAGTTTTTTCCCAGCATTTTAAATATATCACCCAACCCTCTTCTAGTCTACAAGATTTTTGCTAAGAAATATGTCAATAATCTTAGGGGGATTTCATTATATGTGATGAGGCATTTTTCTCTTGCTGCTTTCAAAATTCTCTTTGCCCTTGGCTTTTGAGAATTTGATTATAATGTGTCTTAGTAGAGTCTTCTTTAGGTTGATCCTCTCTGGGAAATTTGAGCTTCATAAATGTAAATATGTATTTCCTGCCCCAGATTTGGGGCCTTTTCAATCATTATTTTTTAAAATAATCTTTCTTCCCTATTCTCTCTCTTTTCTCTTTCTGAGGATCCCATAAAGGCGTAAGTTGGTTTGCTTGCTGGTGTCCCATAAATACTGTAGGCTTTATTCACTCTTTTTCATTTTCTTTTCTCCTGTGACTGCATGATTTCAAATGACCTGTCTTTGAATTCACTGATTCTCTCTTCTGCTTGATTGAGTCTGCTGTTGAAACTCTCTATTTCATTTTTTATTCCACTCATTATATTTTCAGCTCCAGAATTTATTTTTTTAAGAAATTATTTCTATATCTTTGTCAAACTTCTTGTTTTATTCATGTATTATTTTCTTGATTTTGTTGAATTATCTGTAGTCTCTTGTAGTTCACTGAGCTTCTTTAAAACAATTATTTTTGAATTCTTTGTCCAGCAGTTTGTCTTCATTTCTTTGTGGTTGGCTACTGGAGACTTATCGTGTCCTTTTGGTGATGTTATATTTGTCTAATTTTTCTTGTTCTTAGTAGCTTTCAGTTGCTGTCTATGAATTTGATGGAACATTCACCTCTTTCAGATTTCATGGACTAGCTTCTGTGGTACAGGGTGATAGGTGGGTAGGGAGCACTGGTTCTGGGACACAGGAAGGCACCAATTCCAGTGTGCACAGGGTTGCTGGTTCCAGGGCCATGTGGCAGTGATGGGTCTGATTGGCACCAAGTTGGGGCATGTGTGGCAGTATTGGGTCCAGGGTGGGTGGTGATATCTGTGGAGTGGATATGCGTGTGATGGTGCCAGGGCAGGGGGGCAAGGCACAGTGGCATGGACTCCATGCAGTTCCATCAGCTGGGGTCTGCATTGGCAAAGACTGTGAAGGTTCTCAGTGTTGAAGGTTGTGAGTATCTGCAGTGGTAGCAAGAACTGCAATCCTTCTGTTCTTTTTTCCATCATAGGGAAAAGTTGACCCAGTAGGATTCTTCCTGGTGTTGACCTGTGCAAACCTGGAAAATGGAGTGACAATGGTAAAATGCTTCCCACACTTTTTTGTGAGACTGTTCTCAGTTTTTGTGCTACACTGGGTTGGTATGGCTTCTTAATCATATTCTGGAGTTCTCCCAGAGATATTTTGACCGTGGAGAGTTGTTAAATCATCGACAGACAAGATCTGTTAGTCTACTATCTTGCTGATGTCACTCCTACCTAACGCCATTTAGTATTTCCATAATCTGTATATATTTAGACAGTATCTATTTACTCTTAAATATGAACAATGTAGATTTAGTATATTTCCTCTTTCTTCCTTCCACTATCTGCCCTAGTTATATCAACATTATTTAATCATATTATACTTTTTCTTGGTGTTACTTATATACTTAATATATTTAAACTTATGTTACTTGATTTATTAGCTCTTATTTAGAGCTCTAACAGAGACTGATCATCAAATTTAGAAAGATTTATGGATTCATATTATAATCAAAAACCATTTCAAAGGATTCCTGGAAATATTTATGTAAAGGGAAACCATGAAAGAGTTAGGGATTTTTGCTAGTTAGAGATGGTATTGGCAAACCTTTAAGGTATGGAATATTACTCTTAATGAACCAAGGGTACATATATTATTAGTAGTAATAAAAGTCAAGATATCTGGATCATAAATTGATTTGCCTATAAAATATACACTTTTTATCTACCTAGTTAAGTTTTCTTTCAAACTGGTAACATTTTTTTTTCATCATTACTATAACTCCTATTATTAATGCATGCCTGGTTTTCTGAATTCTCTGTAAAAAGAGAGCTTCAGTTTACAGGGAAGGGAAAAAAGTCTTCTTTCTATTTTCAGTGTGCAAGAACAAGGCTAAGTCACTGATTTCATTTCTTATCTAGTTCCATCACTTTTATTAAATTTTGTTAAAATTCCTCAAAAACTTAGGATGTTGTTTGAGTTTCAGTCGTACAGTTTTGACTGGTTTTGGTATTTCCATATATTTTGGTGGTAAGTTTTGAAAAGATTCTACAGATACTACTTGGGTATTTGGTCCTTTTCTAGTTACTACACCTGAACATGAGTGCATTTATTTTTGACAAAAAGCTTAATTGACCTATTTCTATTGTGACCTATAATGTATTTTTCACTTCCATGAAGAGAAGAGCAAACTTTTACAATTTTTATTATGCCTTCCTTTTTTTCAGAGGTTTAACTTGAAGCAACCATATCAACTGAAATTAAACATAAATCTTTATTATTCAACACTTTTAGGCGTGTAGAGTAGTAATACTTATTCTGCTTGAATAGATGGCAGGTTTCTTTAAGATTTTTATAAATGTGACTGACTCATAATTTTAAATTATTTTTGCTGTGTTCACATTAAGAATCACTGAGTTGACTTAAAAATAAATAGTTGAATGTTTTTCTGGCTCCATTAAAAAACAGAGCAAATAACTTTTAAATATTTTATCTTGAGTTTAAACCAGAGAACAAAACCTATTTTGCATAAGTAACTAAAACTTGAATTTCCTTTCAATAAAAATAAAATGTACTTGAAAATTTTTATAGTACAATAAATATAGAAATACATTTTGAAGCTAAAGTTTGAAATGTAAAAAACAACTAATTTTGATAGGATAATTGTACTTTATGTGCATGAATCTTGCTATTTTTGAATCTTATACACTGTTGAAAATAGGAAAAGAAAAAAGAGAGCAAGGAAATCAAAGAGATGCCTTCCTCTGGGCCTTTAAACTTGAGATTTTTATAATATTGTAGTTTTTAGCTACCTGGTCATCAATACAATCCTATAAATCTGACAATGCTTATACTTCCTGATGATCAAAATACATACAGCATGCCTAATGCAAATGACTAAACTGAAAAATGTTATTTGCAATTGTGATAGAGCTGTTATAGGCTAAATACAAGCAGTTTCTATAATAGTTTTTCAGCTTTAGCAATATAACAAACAGATGTAGAGTTATGTATTGCCATCTCCTGGTGAGTTTTATTAACTCATTGCAATACTTTATCAGATGATATATACAGTTTTGCAATAGACTCTTTACATGACTGACTTTTCTAAACTAATACCTTTATCAGTAAGCATATATGTGTTGATTAAATTAACAGTATTACAGTGATGGAAGTAAAATTCCCTGTTTTTAGACATAAATGGTTGTCAAGTTTCAAAAGGCTGGGATTGTGATCATTTTGTTCATCATTGTATCCTCCGTACCTTACACTGTTTATAGCAAAATGTGTTGAATTGTAATAATAGTTTTTGTTACACTCTTTATTTAGTCTTGACTTTACTTCCCCAGATCAAATGGAAATTGCTTCCTGAGTCTGAGACCTCTGGGCTGTCTCAAAATTTTCTGCCTAAGTTCTTCACCCTCCTTCCCATTTCATCCAACGTATTCCCACTATTTTGGCTATTAAAAGGCCCCAGTCTTATATGAAAGGGGTGATTTCCCCTTTCCAAATATCTCATCTCTTCCAATGTCTAAGATAATTTCAGACAGCTGATGTTTTCCCTGTGAAATGTATATGCAATGTCTGAGGTCCACGCCCCCAGCTCTGCAATTTTATCCCGTTGGCTCCTTAATTCTCCATTATGGAAGGTTTGGCCACAGGGACATGTGACAGTTTTGTTCTCCATTGCTGTGTTATCCTTCACATATGCTCCCCTTGGCAATTGGGCCATGTATCTTCATGGGGATACCATTTTGTGATGAATCCTCTCAGAGAATGCACATTTTAGCTGTCAAAGCCAAACTGCTTACCATGAATAATACATACTGAGTCTGGAGGTAATGAATATTTAGTTCATCCTTCTCATTTTGCATATCACAAAATGGTGGCACATCAGTTTAGAAGAATGTGCTTAAGGTTATAAAGCACACCAGGAATAGCTGTTCTGCAGCAATTGTGCCCTCTTTTTTCTCTTGAGTCTTTTAGATCAGTTTGCCTCTCCAGTACAGGAAAAATAATTTTATAGAAAAGCTGTTTCCTCACAGTC
Source organism: Avahi laniger (assembly GCA_963575035.1). Lineage (NCBI taxonomy): Eukaryota > Metazoa > Chordata > Mammalia > Primates > Indriidae > Avahi > Avahi laniger. The sequence continues at coordinate 16,900 of CAUYSK010072824.1, forward strand.
TTGTGGTGAGACAATATTTTCCCTTCCCTTTTGGATTGTGTCATGCTTTCACATATTTTCTGATACATTTCCTGGAGGAACTTTATCTGAAATTAGTTCTTCCCCTTCTACTCTTGTATATTCATCTCCTTCTTTATTATCTCTCTCTTTTCCCCTTCATACCATTTTAAATTCTCATTATCCTCTTCCTGACTCAGTGATTCCTTTGTGGTTGTATATTTTCCTGTCCTAGCTTGGTCATTTCCTCACGTTCTGTGATTACAAACATTTTTGGTGTGATACTTGTGAAATGAACTGAAGTCTTATATGATATTTTTCCTAGCAAATAAAGATTTACACTTTATCCAAAAATATGATTTGTATGCATAAACATTAACAGCTTTAGTGTCTTCTCACTTGTTAATTAATAAAAACAGTAACAACCATAATTGAATACTACTATGTGTCAGGCACTATAGGAAGCCTTGGACATACATAATTTCTCTTAATAATATTTATAAACTTCTTATAAGTTAAGCATTATGTTACCTCATTTTACAAATAAGGGAACAAAGGCTTAGAAACCAAAAACAATATGTGCAAGGTCATTCAGCAGAGTTAAGATTAGAACCCAGAATTATCTGAGTCCAAACTTTGTGTTCTTGTCATGATTCCTATATATTCTTTTAATACCACAAAAGGATATTTCTACTATCTCATCACTACTTTATAAAATTTGAATGACCTCAAAGACGTAATTCATAATTTCATGGGTGTCCCTTAAAAATCTGGCAATTTTAAAACAGCTCTATCTAACAGAGTTTTCTGTGATGATGGAAATCTCTAACTTTGATGCTCACATGGTAGGCAGTAGATACATGTGGCTATTGAGCACATGGAACATGGCTAGCATGACTAAAAACTGAATTCTTAATTTAGATTAATCTTAGTTAATTTAAATAGCAAAATGTGGCTACCATATTGGATAGTGTGTTTACAGAGTACACAAGCTTTCCTGTGACTGTTTCCTATTATCTCATATTATAGCAATGCCTGCCCACTTTTAGGTCTTCGGTTCCATCTGGCCATTTTGAAATCACTACGAGAAAAACAAAAGAAATAATTTGAGTCCTTGACAGTAACCATGGTAGTGGGTGTTAACGGCAATCACTTTAAAATGTTAATTTCTAAGAGCAATATTATGACATCCTGATGTATTTTTGCTCTTGCTTAGCTTCTTTTCACTTAATGTTAAAAATGTAACACTTTTGTCTGTAATTAGGACTTAAGTAGCTTCAATGTGTAATGTAAAGGTTTTCTTTAACACCACTAATTCGCAGCTTATTTTCTTTGCTACATAACATCACTTCTTGCTCTCTGTATGCTTGGACTTAATAAATTCAGTATTTAAGGTGCAAAGAAGCTGAGGTTATACCTTCTACACCTTGGGGTAACAGTTCCATGTCAAAACTCATGCTTTACATGTACAGATGCTCCTGGACTTGCCCCAATAAACCCATCATAAGTTGAAAATATTGTATGTCAAAAATACATTGACTACACCTAACCTGAACATCATAGCTTAGCCTAGCCTACCTTAAATGTGCTCAAAGTACTTACATTAGCCTACAGTTGGGCAAAATTATCTCACACAAAGCCTCAGGTAATTTATTGAATACTATACTGGAAGTGAAAAACAGAATGCAATATTTATTATTTTAAGACAAAGTCATTGTCAGTTTTTTTAAAAATCAAAACAAATGTCACCCTGTACCATTGTTAAGTTAAAAAATTGTAAGTTAGACCATCATAAGTTGGGGACTATCTGTAGTTTATGCATCAAAACAGTAAACAAAACAAAACAAAATTCTAATAAATTGGGGTAAAGCTGTGATTCAAGAAAATTTTTAAAAAAGATGTTTTTCACAAAGTGTGTTTATTTAATAAGCTAAAATGTAAAATGAAATAAAAAACATACAATAAAAACTTAAAGTTATGTAAAAGTTATGTAAATTTATGTAAAAATATAATCCACATAATACATTCCTATCTTAAAGTATCATTTATTGTTAGATTTTTTAGTATTATAAAAAGAATCACTATTTTACCAAAATAATCCTCTAAAGGTCCCTTTAAATCATGAACTCCCATCATTTATTAAAGAGAGATTATTGTTATCTTTCGGGGAGTACATTGCCTATGTATGATACATTTAAAATTATTTTTATAATGACCAATTCAGGTTACAATAATAAACAAATCAGAGTTGTTTCAAGCAAAAGTTTGTACTTCAGAGTGTATCACACAATCTCAGTTACAAGATGAAAGTGTTTGGGCATTGAGAACTTTGAATTTATAGGGGTTCGTTATCCACTAATATAAACTGTTTGTAATAATAATAATAATAATAAAATCACTCCCAGAGGAATACAATTCCACTGATTATACACAGACTTTCAAGGACATTTCTCTACTGTTTCCTTCCCTGGAATTCTTCTCTTAGGGTGTGAATCAAATAAGAGGAAATGAGTTTTTAATATAACTCAAAACAATTACTTCAGCACTAGTGTTTTTTTGCTTTCAAAATTTTAATAACTGGTAAGAGATAGGGAAAGAGACTGATGGAAGAAAAAGTCAGAGACAAAAGTTATTTAGAGTATTATATTTTTCTTAATATAATAATACCTTCTCAAACCTCAGGCAACATTTTTATTTATGATAGAAAGTGTATATGGTAGAGAACCCCAGTGGGAATATTTTGTATCTGGACAATTTATCTGAGCTGATTAGCCATAAGATTTTATGTGTCATGAATACTCTTGAGACAATTTGGTATGATAAAGATAATTTTTTCCACCTATGGAAAAATATAAACTGTCTGCTTTATTGTTTACCTGCATTTCTTCAAGGTAAAATTTATTTTAAATTATTCAAAATTATAAAATCATGCTTCTATTTCAATGTCAGAAACAAGAATATTTTCTGCCGTTGTTTTACTATTTCCCTTTTCTCTGTTTTCACTAGTCATTTAATTTTTCACCTAATTTGCATAAACATAATTTCTACAAAAATACTGATTCAGATTTTTTTTTTTTTTTGAGACAGAGTCTCACTGTGTTGCCCTGGCTAGAGTGCCGTGGCATCATCCTAGCTCATAGGAACCTCAAACTCCTGGGCTCAAGCCATCCTCCTGGCTCACCCTCCCAATAGCTGGGACTACAGGTATGTGCCACCATGCCCAGCTAATTTTTTCTATATATTTTTAGTTGTCCAATTAATTTCTTTCTATTTTTAGTAGTGACGGGGTCTCGCTCTTGCTCAGGCTGGTTTCGAACTCCTGAGCTCAAACAATCCGCCCGCCTCGGCCTCCCAGAGAGCTAGGATTACAGGCGTGAGCCACCGCGCCCGGCCTCTGATTCAGATACTTAATAAACCCACTCTTGTCCCCATTGAAGTCCACCATAATTGTGACATTTTAAATAGCTACCTTCTTATATTAATTGCATGACATTAAATAATACTATAAGAACTCATTATTATTAGAAAATAACCACCATAAAATTAGATTAAAAAAAGAGCTAGAATAGCACTTAGAGATTTTCTAATCCAAGCCATTTTATAAGACATTGTTAATAGGGTTTCACGTATGTCAGGCACTAATTATAGCTACTGTATATTGACCTATGATCTAAATGCCTTACATGGGTCCTTTTATTAAATCACTTCTCAATTCTGTGGAATAAGTATTATTTTCAAATATTCAAATATTATTAACAAATGAAAAAATTTAACTTCAGAGATGGAAAGACAGAAAAGAGTGGAAGAATCGAAAGAAGGAAATCAATAAGCAAATAAACAATGAGGTAAAATGCCAGTAACAAATGGTAGTTAAGGAAATGAACAAATATTTTTAATTTTAACCATTCTGGTTACAGTAATATCTTATTATGGTTTTATTTGCATTTCTCTAATAGCTAATAGTGTTGAGTACTTTTTCATGTGTTATGTGGCATCTACATATGTTGAAATGTCTTTTGCCCATTTTCAAACTAGATTTTTTTTAACTGTTGAGTTTCGAGAGATTTTATATATTTTAGATACTAGTCTTTTGTCAGATATGTGGTTTGAAAATATTTTCAGAAGTTCTGTAGCTTTACTTTTTTATTCTCTTGGGTTTCTTTTGAGAGAAATAATTTAAAATTTTTTTGAGTTCTAATTTATAAATTTTCCCTTTTATAGCTTGTGTTTTTGGTGTCTAATCTAAGAATTCTTCATTTAGCCCCAGATTCCAAATGTTTTCTCCTATGTTTTAAAAAATTTCTCACATATTTTAGTAATATATCTTACATTTTTATAGTTTTACATTAAAGTCTTGCTTTAATTTCAGTTAATTTCTATATAAGGTATGAGACTTAGGTTGAAGTTTTTGTTGTGGTTTTTGTCTGTGGATGTCCAATTGCTTCAGCACTGTTTGTTGGAAGGTGATCCTGAATTGAATTGACTTCGCACATTTGCAAAAAATCACTGGGGTGTATTTGTGTGCTTTTACCTGTGAGTCTCTATCCTGTTCCATTGGTCTATGTGTCTATTGTTTGCAAGTACCACTTTGTCCTGATTAATGTAACCATACGGTACATCTTAATATTGAGTAGAGTGATTCCTCCAACTTTATTCCTATTTTTCAAGAGTGTTTTAGCTAGTCCATAGCCTGTGCCTTTCCACATAAACTTCAGAGTAAACTTATCTGTGTTTATTAAAAAGCCTACCGGGATTTTGATAGAGTTTTATTAAATCTATAGATCAATTTGGGAAGAATCGACATCCTTAATGACATTGAGTCTCACTTTCTTTTTAAAACATACTTTCTCCTTAGCTTCCACAATAGTATATACCTTTCTGGGTTTCCCTTTTTTGCTGCTAACTTTATCCTATCTTTCAGCCTCATCTTCCTCTACCTTGATGTTAAATATCAAAGTTTCTTAAAGTTCAATTCTGGGACCATTTTCCCCCTGCTACACACTCTCAAAAAGTGAACTCATCAACACCCATCTCTTCAATGACGATCAGAACAAAAACAAAAACAAAAACTCACTCAAGTGTATGTCCACAACCTGCTTCTCTTAGAACTTCAGACATTATATCCAATTGCCTAATTGAAATCTTTTTTGAATATCTCAGAAATACCTCAAAGTCATCTTGCCACAAACTAAATCATTGACCTTCTCGCTAGTCTGCCCTCATCTGGGTTCCCTAACCATCACATATGCCAGCAATCATGTTCTATCCACCCCATCCAACTCTCAACATCTGTTCATTTTATTTCCTAAACCTCTCTTAAATATGAGCATTTTCTACAGCTTTATAGCCACCACATTAGAACATGTTACCATAAATTGTTTTCCTGGATTACTACAATAGCCTCTTAATTAATTTACCTGTTTTCCTTACCTATACACCCTCAATCTATTTTGCAATTTATAGACAAAGAAATCTTTCTGAAATGAAATCACATCTACACACACTCTCTTCCCTCCTTTATTCCTACAAATCAATGAACATTTCTCTTAGGGTAAAAATAAAATCAATATTTTTAAATGAATTTCTGAGCTCTCTGGAAAGTAAGAGACATGCCCAAAGGCAAAACCAAAAACAAGTAATAAGAACAAATATAACAAACAATATGGAATTGAAATTGGAGAAAAAGGCACTCTAAAGTGAGGGTTGTTTAGGAACAAATGGGTAAACCAGGAATTCATAGTTTGGAGGATTAGGATTTAATAAGAGAAAAGAAAAATAGGCCTTGGGCCCATTTGACACGAAGGGGTAAATCTGAAACCCTTGCATAAAACTGCAATCCTTAAAAGAATTACACCTTAGTGAAAGGGTTAGTTCAAAAATAATCTGCCTACACACAAAGAGAGATAAAGAGAAAAAGATCTGTCCTGCCATAGCCCCAAGCCTTCCAAAGAAATAACTGTTTCCCCTGAGAATTTGTAATCAGTAATCCGCCCAAATGTATGTTTGGGATTAAAATTTACAGTATCTGTGGGAAAACCCCTACACCATGATAATAATTAAAATGGTCCCAGGTTGGAACTGCAACCCCTGCCTATCAGAGAGATAAATGCACATCTATTGTAGAAGAAAGCAGCCTCAATCCTGCCTCTCAAGATTCCCATAGATTATTGTCGGCCAAATATAAAATCACAATAAAAATATTATCAAACACATAAGAAAATAATTCCAAGTGAAACTCATCTGAGGACACCATGCGTGTCCTCAGTTGAAAGGACAAGAAAAACACATTCAGATGCTAAGAATGTGGAGTTAGTCAGAACCAAAATATTAAGTAGTGATGTATAAAATGTTTAAAGAAACAAGACAGAATAAAAATTGAACAGGGAACAAATGACTGTAAACATGGCCCAGTGTGAGTCTGTGAAAGAGACCTTTAAAATGGGTTCCTTATTAATGAGTAAAAAGCGGGGTGCTCCCCACAGAGCGCTGTAATGCATAAACTGCTGTACAACCGGCCAGATGTTCACTCGGCACGATGGATGGGCCTGAAAAACACAGTGCGGTGTGGAAAAAGCTAAGAGACAGAAGAGGCTTGGAGCTCAAAGCTGCTTATTAAAAATGTATGCACTCAAATTCTCTCCATGTTTTACAGGGATCTGTCCAAATGATAGACAGGTAATGCATTAGAATGGCTGTTGTTGGAGGGAGGGACACAGAAGTGGTGAATGAGGATCAAAAGGAATAAATAAATAAAATGAGGTAAATAATAAATGACAGGGGTGAAAATAAACACAAAAGAATGTTAGATGACTATATTCTATTACATCGTCAGAAGCCACAGGGTGGTTTATTTGATTTCTTTGCTCGAGTTCTCCTAAGACTAACATCAAGATGTCAGCAGAGCTGTATTCCTGACTGAGGTTCTGAAGAACGGTCTGCTTCCAAGCTCATTCAGACTGTGGTTGAATTTAATTCCTTGTGGATGTAGGGCTGAGAGCCCCATTTCCTTGCTGGCTGTTACCCGACGGCTGCCACTGGTGCCTAGAAGCCTTTTTCTGGTCCTTGCTCATCTCAGAGCCAGCCATGGAATGCTGGGAGTCTCTCTGACCTCCACGTGGCTCTCTCTCTCTTGACTCTTCCACCACATCTCTCTGACTCCAGACACAGAAAGTTCTCCGCTTTTAAGACTTTGTGATTAGATCGGGCTCACCCAGATAATTCTGGATAATTTCCCCTAATTATACCTGCAAAGTCCCTATTGCCATGTAAGGTGACATTCACAAGTTCCAGAAATTAGGGAACAAAATCTTTAGGAAGCAATTTTGCGTAGTACTTGTGCAAACTGATTGTTTTTCAATTGTAAACTCATGTTTCTTAGAATTTCCCTCTGGGAATTCTTAGAGACCTTGGTTTAAAGTGTGTTCCTTTAGAAAGTTTGTTTGTCCAGGCAGGTTGGTTACTGCTAATGCAGCTGATTACTCTAAACTAAATTTTCAGCTCGAAGTCTTTTGGTGCTATGAATTCAGGTCCCTAACACATGTGAGAATGGGTTTTTAATGAGGAACTCTCAGAGGAGCCTGATCTTTTTCCACACATCTCCCCGAGTCAAGGCAAGGTGGGGAAATCTTCTGCAGAACAATCTTTTCTGCATTACACTTTATTGGTCATCATGGTCTGACAGCTGTCCTTAGGATAAACATCAACTCAAAAATAATTTCAGCTTTGTTAACATATAATTGACAAAAATTATGTATAGTTAAGGTGTAAAACTGATGTTTTGATACATATGCATTATAAAATAATCACTGCAATCAATTTAATTAACAGATCCATCACTTCACATAGTTACCATTTTCTTTTTTGTTTTTTTTGTGGTGAGAACACTTAAGATCTACCCTCTTAGCAAATATCAAGTGTACAATACCGTATTGTTGGTTACAGTCACATTGCTGTACATCTCCAGAACTTATTCATCCTGTGTAACTGAAACTTTGTGTCCCTTGACCAACATCTCTCCATTTCTCTCTCCTTTCAGCCCCTTTCAACCACCACTCTGTCTGCTTCTATGAGTTTGACTATTTTAGATTCCACATGTAAGTGATATCACACAGTATTTGTCTCGCTGTATCTGGCTTATTTCACTTAGCATAATGTCTTTTAGGTTCATCCATGTCACGAATGATAAGATTTCCTTCTTTTCAAAGGCTGAATAATGTTCCATTGTGTGTGTGTGTGTATGCCACATTTTTATTATCCATTCATCTGTCAAGGGACACTTAGCTTATTTTCGTATCTTGGCTATTTATGCACAGTACTGCAGTGAACATGGTAGTGTACATATCTCTTCAAGATACTAATTTCATTTCCTTTGGATACATACCGTGTAGTGGGGTTGGTAGCTCATATGGTAGTTCTATTTTAAAAAAAAATTTTGCAAGAACTTTCATACAGTTTTCCATAATGGATACACCAATTTACATTCTCATCAACCAATGTACAAGGGTTCCAATTTCTTCACATCCTTACCAACACTTGTTATCTTTTGTCTTTTTGGTAATAGTCATTCTAACAGGTGTGAGTTGATATCCCATTGTGGTTTTGATTTGCATTTCCCTGATGATTAGTGATATTGAGCACCTTTTCGACATATACTTGTTGATTATTTGCATGTCTTCTTTTGAAAAATGTCTATCAGGTTCTTTGGCCATTTTTAATAATGTTATTTGGGGTATTTATTATTATTATTATTATTGAGTTTTTTTTGTTTTTTATGTATTTTGGATATTAATGCCTCAGATATATGGTTTGCAACTATTTTCTTCCATTCTGTAGGTTGCCTTTTCACGTATTGATTGTTTCTTTTGTTGTGTAGAAGCTTTTTAGTTTGATGCAATTCCATTTGTCTATTTCTGCTTTTGTTGCCTGAGCTTCTGGTATAGTACTCTCCAAAAAATCATTGCTCAGACCAATGTTAAGAAGCTTTTTTCCTGTATTTTCTTCTTATAGTTTTATGGTTTCAGGTTTTATGTTTAAGTCTTTATTTCACTTCGAGTTGATTTTTGTATGTGGTATGAAATGAGTGTCCAATTTCATTCCTCTGCATGTGGATATCCAATATTTTTAATACCATTTGTTGAAGAGATAACCTTTTCCCATTGTGTCTTCTTGGCATCTTTTTCAAAGATCAGTTGACCATAGATGCATAGATTTATTTCTGGGCTTTCTATTCTGTTCTTTTGGCTATGTGTCTGTTTTTGTGCTATAACATACTGTTTTGATTACTGTTGCTTTGTGGTAGATTTTGAAATCAGGTAGTGTGATGCCTCCAGCTTTGTTCTTCTTGCTCAAGATTGTTTTGGCTAAACAGGGTCTTACGTGGTTCCCTGTAAGTTTTAGGATTTTTTTTCTATTTCTGTAAAGAATGCCATTGAGATTTTGATAGGGATTGCATTAAATCTTTAGATCACTTTAGGTAATATGAACATTTTAATAATATTAATCATTCTAATCCATGACAATGAGATGTCTTTTCATTTTTCTGTATCTTCTTTAATTTCCTTTGTACATGTTTTACAATTTTCATGGTACAAATGTTTCACCTATTTGGTTAAATTTATTCTTAAGTATTTTATTTTTTTATTGTTATTATAAACAGAATTATTTTCTTAATTTCCTTTTCAGATTATTCATTGCTTGCGTATAGAAACATCACTGATTTTTGTATGTTAATTTTGTATCCTGCAAATTTAACTTGTTTCAAACACTGAAAGAATACCAATTGTCTTAAACTCTTGCAAAAAACAGAAGAGAAGGAACACTTCCAAACTCATTTTATGAGGCCAGTATCACCCTGATACCAAATCCAGAAAAAGACACACAAAAAAAGAAAACTATAGGCCAATATCCCTGAAAAAAAGAGATGCTAAAATGCTAAATAAAGTGCTACCAAACCAAATTCCACAGAACATTAAAGAGATTATATACCATGATCAAGTGGTATTTATCCTTGGGATGCAAGTGCAATTCAACATATGAAAATTTATCAATGTAACACACCACATTAACAGAATGAAACTCAAAAACCATACGTGATTATCTCAATGGATGCAGAAAAAGCATTTGACAAAATTCAACATCAACTCATGATAAAAACTCTCAGCAAAATAGATATAGAAGGAACTTACTTCAATACAATAAAGGCCATGTATGAAAAGCCCATAGCTAACATCATAATTAATGGAGCAAAATCGAAAGCTTTTCCTCTAAGATCAGGAACAAGGCAAGGAGGCCCCTCTAACCACTTCTATTCAACATAATACTGGAAGTCCTAGTCAGAGAAATTAGCTAAGAAAAAAAAAATGAAAAGCCTCCATATCAGAAATGAAAAAGTAGAAATATTTCTATCTACAGATGACACAACTATATGTGTAGAAAATTTTGCTAAAGACTCAGTGAAAAAACTATTAGAACTGACTCTAGTGCTCTGACCTGGTAGCTCTAGCTCTACCTCTCCCTCAGCTCTAGCTCTACCTCTGCTCAGTTTTGAGTCAACTTCTCCCTCCAATCTGATCCTCACTTACCAAAGTTTCATTCAGACATTCATGAAGACACACTTACTGAGAAAAAATAATCCCTGTGGTTTTGGGAAATTATCCTTACCTCCAATGCAATTTGTAAAATCTTAAAACTCAACAGTTAGATTTTCACATTTATAACCTGGTCTCTATTTTTGATCTTTCTCAATTTTGTCATCTCCCTACCAAAGTGAATGAGTTCAAGGCAAAGGTAAAAGAAGACCAACTTTCATATCATGTAAACAAAAGAGAAAATAGATATAACTATGTTAAAATGACATGCATACATTTTAATTTATCCTCTCAGTTACTTTTTAAAAACTGGATTTTTTTCAATAGGTTTAAAATTTTGATTTTTGTGGTAAGTATTCTGAGAGTACTTTCAGTTTAGTGAAATTGGATTAATTCAATATAGGGAAGACAAAACCCATGATAGTTTTCAAAGGTAAAGTTCAAAAAGGAAATTCAAAGTCAAATGTGTACCTTATCTTAAATGTGACAATGTTCTTTTGTACCATTTATCTCTGTATGGAGTTATAAGTCAAAATTTAAAAATATTGAAATGTCTATGAATAGAGATTTTTAACTTTTGTTTTTAAGTGCTAAGTGATATTTTCCATGAACCTGACTTGGAATATCCAAAATACTTTCATCTTGAGATCCCTTCAAATTATGCAAATTATTTCATTCCCTTATTTAATAAATATTCATTAAGAGCCTATTGTGCTCCAGGCACTATTTTGACCCTTGGAGATACAGTTTATGAGCAAGATCAATAAAGTTCCTATCCCTGTGAAACTTATTTCTGGTGAAAGAGACAAAGCACAACCACAAAAGCAAAGGATTTTGATATAGTCTGAATGTTTACATTCCCCCAAATTCATATGTTGAAATCCTCACCCACCAAGGTGATGGTATTAGGAGGTGAGGACTTCGGGAGGTCATTGGGTCATGGGGTGAAGCCCTCCTGTTAGGAATTAGTGTCCTTATAAAAGAGACTGAGAGTGACCCTTCACCCCTTCCACAATATGAGGTTAGAGTGAAAAAGATGGCTAGCTATGAGGAAGTGAGCCCTCAATGGACACCAGTTTGCTGATGCCTTGATCTTGGACTTCCCAGCCTCCAGAACTGTGAAAAATAAATTTCTGCTATTATAAAGCCACCCAATTTAGGGCATTTTGTTATAGCAACTAGAAAGACTAATACACATACATGGTGCAATGTCAGGGAGTGATAACTGCTATGAAGAAAATAATAATGTAGAGTCAGGGCAGAGAGAGTGGTTCCAATGGTAATACTTTAGGCAGGGTGGTTAGTGACTGCCTTTTGAGGAGGTGACTGCTGGCCAGAGACCTGAATGAAGAGAGTGAGGAAGTTCTTTGAATATCTGAGGGAAGAACAAACTCCAAATGTGTTTTATGATTACTGAAGAACCCAGATCTAAAGCCCCAACTTGTGAAATAATGAGCAGTAGAAAAGCAGACCTATCATTTTTGTAAAGATAAAAATCATCTTCCTGTTATGGCATGACAAGTCATGGGACTTGAAAATCACATAGACATAAACACTCACTTATATGGATCTGTGCCAGGGAAATATATGAATCCTTACCAAGCATATGACACACATGGATAAGAGGTAAGCTATCGACAAGCTGTTAACAAAAGAGAGAAATATTCCTAGGTCATAAATTATTAAAAAAAATTCCTCAGGGTTTTGTCTGGATTCTGACCATCTGCAAAATTGAAAATTTACTGGGAGAAAATTTAGATAGTTAAACATAAAACAATGAAAGGAAGTCTCAGCCTGTATCCCAGCCCTGAAATGGAATGAGCTCTGTTTCTGCACAGAGGCAATTAAGACAAAGACAGTTAAGCATTCCACTCATTTTGGTTTGTTGTTTGAGGGAAAATGCTGTCTATGTAACTATTTATGAAATTATAAACATCTTTGAAACTATGATTTATTGAAATGAGGTAGCTTTTAATAAAACAAAATGCATATTTAAAAATACATACAATAGTTGAAGAATTTCACTCAATGTTTTTAGAAGAGTAAAGTGATTAGTTAGTATTTCAGTATACTTTTATCTAGATTATATTTTTTCAGAAATAACGTCTTCTTTTAATTTTCTACTTTTGCAAACTTTGTTAATGATATTGAAAAGTAAAGGTAACCATTGAAATGCGAGCTCTTTTTGTTTTTCCTAAGCAATAATATGAGTATTTATTTACTGGATTACTAGAAAATAAACTTCAGCAAGAATGTTATAGAGGTGAGTCTTTATATTTGCTCAGTGAATTCTCTAAATTTTTTATGATGTTCTATTATTCTTTTAGATTGTCTATCTTTTAATAGAATTTTTTAATGAATTTAAATTTAACTTATATCCATAAAAATTGAGAAGATGAGCAGAAACTGTTAGTATTAATGCAAGAGTTATGCAAGAGTTCGTGCTAGAGTCACTCAAAGATTGAGGAAGCCAGATCATGGGATATAGTTTAGTGCAGTTATTAACAGAGTTTGGCACAGTTAGTAACAGTCTGGCACTGCTATTCCCACTTCCAATGGCTCCCAGTGCTCAGAATATTCAGTATAAACTAGAAAAACTCATAGATAGACTTGAAACTTTAACTAATCTGTAAGTCTCCAAGAGTTTCATGTAACTCTTTCCTATATTAGTTCTCATACTTCTCCATGAAAAACAAATTTCTGTGATCATTGTACCCTTTCCCATAGCACCTAACATTCTTTTGTAATGAAAAGTTTTGCATTTATGTTTCCCCTACTTGATCTTAAATAGATTCCTTCAGTGTAGGAACTGTTTTTTTATATTTAAATACCAATTTAAGAATAACAAAAAATTACATATAAATTATACTTGGATATTTATGAAATGAATTAAGAAATAACTTTTCAAAAGAATTAATATACCAACTAGAGAAACAGACACGTTAAGAATTTTAATAAGTATCTGAGATTTACAAAGAAAGGCAAAATTAATTGTACTTGACTAGTCCACTCATCCACCCCCAATTTACTATATAAATATAATTTTCAAGTATTGGAAAGCAGTCTATTTCTCAATTCCATGTAAATTTAACTCAAAGTACTATAGCTGAGAGTTTGGAGTCTGCCTATGTATGTCAGTAGGTGATAGGGAAACACCAAGAAAAAGAACCTCTTAGCCTGAAAACAGCTTTGGAGGTGGCTGGAAGGAGAGTAGGTAGGAACTTAGCTGAGGAAATGACGAGAAGCACATTGTTTTGTGTCTCAGGAACCATGTGGAATTCCAAGATAAGAAAAACAGTTGCTAATTTGAGTATAAAAGCAGGAAACATGATACACTTATTTCCTTTTATGCAAACACAAGTACATGAGGGGTTGTGTGAAAATTATTTTTCTCTTGCTGAACTACAAAGACAAAATCAAATTGCTTCTTTTGGACAGTCTGGTTTTTCTTTCTTTCTTTTTTTCTTTTCTTTTTCCTATTTCTTGTGGATATTATGGCTAATAACACAACAAGTTTAGGAAGTCCATGGCCAGAAAACTTTTGGGGTAAGATATTTTCTTTTACTGTTTTAAATTTAAAATTAGGATGCAGAAAAATGTACTGAATAATTGATTAAAACATTGGAAATCTCTGAGACATTTTGTTTACCGTAAACTGATTACTTCAAGTATTCATAGGTTTATTATAAGAAATATATTAATATAAAATGTCTTTACAATGGACTATGAAGATATTAAAAAAGAATCAGGGCAACAAAAGTATAGATTTTGGCTGGTGTTACAAAATATAATTAGAAAATAATGAGAATAAAACATAAGAAAAAAACATAAGATGAAAATAATTTGGAATATACAATAAGAATTTGGTTAGAAGAATTAAGTTTTATTTGTCTAAAGGTTATGGATTATGTATTTTATTTTATAAAACCAAGATTTTCTACAGAGGTAGTTTTAACTTACATTGTCAATGTTATAGTCTTTAATTTCTGAAGGGAATTTAATAACACATCTATACTTAAATGAATTAATTTAGTGTGATAAGAAAGATAAAATATGGAATACTATTATGAAATTTGAAAAAACTGTAGTAGAAAAGATTAAGTGGAAATAACATCAATGGAAGCCTATCATGGGGGAAAGAAACAAGACAAAATCATGTTTTGGCTGAATCCAGCCACAGAGAATCATCCGGCGTCCCCTGATGCTGACTAAGGGCAGCAGGACTGTGCTGAGGTCAAAATTACCAGTTGCTCCAGGCTAGAGGTCCAAGGAAGGGCTAAGGCAGGAGGTTGACACATTCTCTGGGGTTCAGAGAAATTTTAAAAACAAAGGGGGCAATTTGAGTTAAATTTAGAAAAAAATCTTTACAGGCTATTTTCTAATGGCATTTATGAAGAGTTCTATAGCCATACTTACGTCCAGAGCAAGTTTTTAATCTTCTTAGAAAACTATTTCAGACTTACTGCTGTGATTCAAGGCAGGGTTTGGGGAACTTCCATGTGAACAGTGAACAACAGTAACTGTGGCCGTTTCCAGCAATCTCCTGATTGTCAACCGTCACAGAACTTTGTACGAAGGGAATTAATTCATTCTTTTTTTTCACCAGACATTTATATTTGCTTCAGCCCTGAAAAGGAGTGATATTGGTGAACATCCTAATAAAAGTATATAACAAAATTAAGAATAAAAAATATAAATTATGTTTGTATAGTATAAAGAATGGTTTTGGTAATAGGTTGCTCTAGGTAGATAGCATTAACAATAAGCCTTTCAATTGTGGGGGTCTAATTACATGCTTGTTAAAATATTATTTGCTGTCTCCATTTGTAGAGAAAATAAATGTGTGAAACACACATGAAAAAGAGCTAGTTTGTCTAAACTAAATTCATCACTACAAAAATAAGTAACTATACGAATTATTCAAAAGTAAAGTGACTCTTATTGCAAAAACTAATTTGTGGAAGCCAAATTTATTTTTTTCTAACCATCCAAAATTAAATTTCCAGTTTACTTAAGGAAAAGAAATCACTATCCACTGACTGAAACATGGATAATAATCATTAAAATGAACCTGAATTTAGTTAGATAATGTTTAGTTGGAATCCATCTATTGATCCTAAAAATTTAGATATTTTTAACGTGGAAATCTGTGCTTAAGAGGGAACTCAAAATTATTATTTCAAAGGTTCTAGTGTTCTTTTCTCTTAGTATGTGAATATAGTGGAAAATAGATGGAAATAATGAAAACCAGGAAGGGGAGTGTTACGTTGATAAGCATTAACAAAACTAATGAAAATATAGTAAGCAGATACAATGTTTGATGATTTGGAAAAAATATATGAAAGATTCCATTATTGTTTATAGGGTGAAATATTAAGTTTAAAATGTGGGTATAAATGTAAATATATAAAATGTAAAAGTTTCCTGAAATATAAATGTCAATTTTTAAATTTTCACTTTTTGTTATCTAAATCAATACCTCTTTTTACCACTGACTTCCCAAAAATAGTATTTTGAGACTCTTATACAGTACATTGCATTGTTTATTGTTTCCAAAATCAGTTGTCTGCTTGGTATTTTGAATTTGCAGAATAAAGAAAGAATAGCTTAGAAAAGCAAAAATTGTACATTGAATCATATAAATTTCCCAGACTCATCATACTTAAGGTACATAAAAAGTTGTTTAACAAATACAACATTCTTGGTTTACTTTAATGAATGGTAAAAAACAAGATGATAATACTAGGTTATTACCAATAATGATAGCTTGCAGTTTTATATTTATCACTCACTAAAATTTACTAAATGTGTGCAATTATTAAGGTAGTTAGTGCAAGGGTTGGCAACAGAGTTCGCTGAGAGTGACAACACAGATGCACACTGCCACCTTGTACTTCCTACCTTTGCTTTCTTTAATATACTTCCCTTCTCTATAAACATTCCCCATAAAAGCAGCAGGAAACATGGCCTGTGAAAATTTGCTGTGCCCTGCTCTAAGGAAATAGGAGATAAATATCTCTGAACTCGGTTATTCTCCTAGTACTTGAAAGTCCCATAGAAGATACAGTTTTGGTTGTTTCTGCTGTCTTGCCTTGAATTTTTCCCTCTTCGGGCTCACATTGTGAAAAATCAGGGGACAGTACTGATGCAGGAGCTTGCATTAATTCACCTAATTGAATCCTCACCTAAAGTATAATGTCTGACTCAAGAGGATTACGCTCTTGGAGGTGATTATATGTCCATACATATGCAAATATAAGCCTATACAGTTATAGAATAATATATGATAAAATAGCAATGATTGATAATATGTTACGGAGTTAAAAAATATATGGCTGAAATCATCCCTAAATCCTTCTTAGAAAAAAAAAATGAGGCATTACCTGTTTTTAGAATGTCAGATATTTTCAAATAGGGAGACAATTCTAAGGACGTTCTAGTCATTCATTTTCTTCACTTATCGACTCATGCTCATTTAGTTCATTAGTTTACTCAGAAGCATTGGGTGACCACATTAGGCAATGTATTAGGAGTTAGTGACAGAAATAAGGCATAGTTTGAGAATTTCAAGGGGCTCAGAAGAAACGTTACAGCAAATATGCACAAGTAAAAATACTCAGGCATGTTTATGGTGAAGTGAAGGGCTTGACTAGAAAGTTTGTGCACGGACGTTACAGGGACATAGTTGGAAAGGCAGGCTGGAGACATATTTCTGTAAGATTTTGCATGTCAGTGTAAAACTTTGACCACATTCAACCTAATCACTTGCAATTCAGTGACTTCAAATCTCAACCTGTTCCACCTCCCTAGTAACTTTCTTTAAGGTAGGAAAGGGTGTCTGGGGGTTGTGGGAGTCATATTCTATCACAGGTATTGGACAGAGTGGATCTTTGGTGCTTGATCAAGTTCTGGCCTCGGCTGACATCTACTGACATGTATTTCTTACCGGCTTTGCGGGCATTGTTCTTTCTCCTCCTACCTCCACTGCTGAAGTCTCTTGCTATAAAATCGGCTCATATGATCTGTGTAGTATTAGCTAACAGTATAGCATGTTTTTTCCTTTCTGTAGGTCCCTCTGGTCCACTGGCCCTTTCTCAGGTACTTTTCCATCTGTCTCAATAGCACAGAACAATTTTGAATATTGTCTTACACCCGGAGAACTGGAGGAGTTTCAGGAGGTTGAGCTATAACAAGTGCCCTCAGCCTGGATGTATTAACATCACACTCCCCTCTCCCACTTCACTTCTTGTTCTGCCTTTCAGATACCCAGAGCTTTGCAGAGGGGCTTGCCATCTTCCTCATCTGTTTTCTTTCCCAGGAAGCTGGGAATGGGTACTGGTTTCTCTGGGATTCCCTGAGTCAATCTGTAGCTCATCCCAGGGAGGGATGGAGTGATGGGTCCCTTCTCCAAAATCCTTACTGATCATGTACTAACAGCTCTTCTCTTTGCCTTTGCAAAACTTCCCCTCTTTATACTGCTCATGAAAATTGACACATAAACCATGGTTTATTCTTCCCAATGCTGTTTATGATAAAAATTTATGTTCCTGAGTCCTTTAGGCTCTTAGCATTTTAAAAGTGAAACAAACAAAAAGAACCAGACCCTCTTTTCTCTCTCAAAATATCTAACTATTGCAGTAAAAATGTTGGCTTCCAAATTGTTATTTATTCTGTATATTTAACAATTAATTTAATAATTTAAAAGTGAAGCACTGACTTCTAGGCATCCTTTCTAGCAAGCTTAATTCTCTCTAGGGTAATTGAAGAGATGGAGGGTTGTGAATTGATTTGTTGGGGAGTCAAGTGCTGTCAGGGGGAGGAATCCTTGGCTAATAGCTAAATATATTATTCCTCAGCCTGTAGAAAGATATGTCTCTTAGGGATCTACCCCAGCAGATGGGCATAAGATGTTGCCACAAAAGTTGAGAGGGAAGCAGGCTTATGGCCTGGGCGTATGCCCCAAGGATGGCCTCTATATGCTCCCCTAAATAATAAATAAATATTATTTCTTAAATTTATTTCTTCAATTTGTGTTTTAAAAGGCCTTAAATATCTATGCATAATTACATATTAACAATCTATTAATTATTTCCCTACCTTCATTACCTAGAAAGTTTGAAAAACAAACATTTACAAATGCTGGTCCTTAAAACTGCTGCATCTGAGTTACCAGATAGAATTATGAAAACTCACCTCTCACTGGGCTCCACGCTCAGGATTACGATTCAGTAGGTGTGAGAAAAGGTTCCTTTTCTTGAACAATAGTAGATCACTCAGATTTTCTAGTGATTCTTCTGTTCTGGCAGTTTGTGTTTTCTAGGAATTTGTCCATTTGAATTAAATTTCCAAATATATTGAACACATGCTCATGTTATTCCCTCATATGTTTTTCAACATTCTATTATGAAAATGTTCAAACATATAAAAATATTTGAAGAATTCTACAGTGAACACTCATATATTTACCACCTGGATCCCATTCTTAACATTTTTACAATACTCATTAGTTGATATATTTCAAAGTAAAGACATCAGTATAGTTCCCTGCCCTACTTACTTGAGTATACATATTATTAACAGGAATTTAATATTTTTTACTCTTTTTGTCTTTTAAAGTCAAAATTATATACAATGAAATGTATAAAATGAGCAAAAATGAAGTGCACAAATAAGAACATTTGCTCAATTTTGATAAATGCATACAGATTTGAGTCACTCAATCCTTAATCAAGATACAAAACAGGCTGGGCTTGGTGGCTTACACCTGTAATCCCAGCACTTTGGGAGGCCAAGGCAGGAAGGTTGAGTTCAGGAGTTCAAGACCAGCCTGGGCAACATAGTGAAATCCCATCTCTACAAAAAATTAAAAAGTTGGTTGGGCATTGTAGTACACACCTGTAGTCCCAGCTACTTAGGAGGCTCAGGCAGGAGGATTGCTTGAGCCCAGGAATTTAAGCCACTGCACTCTATCTAGCCAGGAAAACAGATCCAGACCCTGTCTCAAAAACAAACAAAAAAAAGGATACCAAACATAATTAGTTGGTAAAATTTTGGTTGGTTCAAAATTTCCTAATGCCCCTTCCCAGTCATCTTTGTCTACTCCATCCCCAGAGAAAACCACTGTTCTTTTTTCCAGAACATATTTATTTTGCTCATTCTAGAACTTCCTGTAAATGAAACTATACAGTGTTTATGTGTACAGCCTCTTCCCCTCACATAGCATTTTTAATATCTATCCACATTGAGTGTTAGTAGTTTGCTCCTTTTTTCTTGCTGAGTAGTATTCCTTATGTATCATAAGTTATTTATCCATTTTTGTATCGGTGGACACCTTGGCTGATTGCAGTTTTGGCTATTAAAAATAAAGCTGCAATGGATATTCTTTCAAGAATCTTTTTGTGGATATGTGTTTTCATTTTTCTTGAGTAAGCTCCTAAAAGTAGAATTGCTGGATCATAGGCTTGGAATACGCTCAATTATATAAGAAACGGCCACAGCGTTTTTTTGAAAGTGGTTGCAAAATTTAACATTCCCTCCAACAAGACGAGGGTTCCATTTGTTTCACAGCTTTGTTCATATTAAAAAAAAAAAATTCTCAGTCCTTTCAATTGTAACCATTGTGGTGGTCATTACTTAGTCATATCTCATTGTGGGTTTACCTTGAATTTCCTTGACGGCTAATGATGTTGAGCTGGGGTTGGCCAACTGTGGCCCACAGGCTAAATATGACCCTCAGACTGTTTTCATAAATAAGGTTTCGTTGGAAAATTTGTTTACGTGTATAGGACTACTTTTGGCAGAGTTGAGTAGTTTTCGATAGAGAATGTATGGCCTAAAAAGCCTAAAGTATTTGCTGCCAGGACCTCTGTAGAAAAAAAGTTTGCTAATTCCTGATGTTGACCATGTCCTTTTGTGCTCATCGGCCTTTGAATACAGATGCTCCTCGACTTATGTTGCAGCTACAACCTGATAAACCCATCATAAATAAAAAATATTGTAAGTTGAAAATGCATTTAATACCCTTAAAACCCACCATAAAGTAAAAGAATGATAAGTAAAACCATGGTGAGTCCAGATGCTCCCCAACTTATGATGGGGTTAACATCCTGATACACCCATTGTAAAGTCAAAAAATCATAAGTCCAGCCACAATAAGTTGGAAACCATCCATATGTTTTTGAAGTGTTTGTTCAAATCTTTGGCACATTATTATTATTTCCTTTTTTTCTTTTTATTACTGAGTTTAAAAATTCTTTATATATCCTGATTGTCAGTCTATTGTCAGATATATGTTTGTAAATATTTTCTAGCTTTCTGTGGCTTGCCTATTTATTTTCTAAAAAGTGTTTTTGCTGAACAGATTTTAAAATTTTGATGTAGTCTAGTTTAACTTTATCTAAGTATATAAATATATATAACAAATATATATTTTAAAAATATATGTATTACACATATGTACCTATATACATGTACACACACACATACATATATGTATATAGTGAGTTTTGCTTTATGGAAACTTATCGATGAATAAGAAACTTTGGCTTAACCAGAAATCATTTAAATATTTTTCTGTTTTCCTTTCAAGGCTTTGAGGTTTTAAAATTTTAGCTTTCATGTTTAGGATCCATAGTTATCCATCTCGAATTAAATTTTTGCATGTAGTGTAGAAACTGAGGGATTTTTTTCATATTGCTATTCCACTTTTCTAGCACAATTTGTTGAAAAGACTAGTACAACCTCTGTGAAAAGCAATATGGAGATACCTCAAAGAGATACAAGTAGAACTACCATTTGATCCAGCAATCCTATTACTGGGCATCTACCCGAAAGAACAAAGACATTCTATAAAAAAGACATCTGCACTCGAATGTTTATAGCAGCACAATTCATAATTGCAAAGATGTGGAAACAACCCAACTGTCCATCAATACATTAGCTGATTAATAAAATGTGGTATATGTATATCACGGAGTTCTACTCAGCCACAAAAAACAATCGTGATTTAGCACCTCTTGTATTATCCCGAGTAGAGCTGGAACCCATTCTACTAAGTGAAGTATCCCAAGAATGGAAAAACAAGCACCACATGTACTCACCATAAAACTGGTATTAACTGATCAACACTGAAGTGCATATATAGTAATAACATTCACTGGGTATTGGGCAGATGGGGGGGTAGGAGGGGATAGGTATAGACACACCGAATGGAAGCAGTGTACACTGTCTGGGGAATAGACATGCTTGAAGCTCTGGCTCAGGTGGGGCAAAGGCAATATACGTAACCTAAACATTTGTATGCCTATAATATGCTGAAAAAAATTAAAAATAAATAAATAAATAAATAAATAATTCGTTGAAAAGATTTTTCTCTCTTCAATTCCTTTCGCACCTTTACTGAAAAATAATGACCACATAAGTGTAAGCCTATTGCTGGGATTTCCATTCTGTCTCATTCTATTTGTTGATTTTTATAGTAAGTCTTGAAGTTATGCAAGTTCTCCAACTTTGTTCTTTTTTAAAAGATTTTAATTGATGCACAATAATTGTACATATTTATGGGGAAAAGAGTGATATTTTGATATATGTATAAAATGTATAATGATCAAATTAGGATAATCAGCATATCCATTGCCTCAAACATCATTTTTTTGTGTTGAAAACATTCAAAATATTCTCTTCTAGCTATTTTAAAATACATAATAAACTATTGTTAACTGTTTTCCTTTTTCAAGATTCCATTGGTTTTTCTTCATCCTTTGTATTTTCTTACGCCCCAAAGCTTTATTGAGGCATAATTGGGAAACAAAAACTGAACATATTTAAAGTATGCAACATGATATTTTGATATATGTATATAAAATGTAAAAATGATTACCACAATCAAACTAATTAATATATTTATCATTTCACATAGTTACCTTTATTTTGGATGGTGAGAACATTTAAGATCTACTTTCTTAGCAAATTCCAAGTATATAAAACAGTTTTCTTATCTATAGTCATCATGCCGTACATTAGATCTCCAGAACCTATCCACCCTGCACAACTGAAACTTTGTACCCTTTGTCCAGCATCTCGCCATTTTCCCCACAAAGTCCCTGGCAATCGTCATTCTCCTCTCTTGCTTTTCTGAGTTCAACTTTGTTAGAGTCCACATATAAGAGTGATCATGCAGTACATATGCTTCTCAACCCGTGATGGTGCTACCACCGGTAACCCATCATAAGTTGAAAATATGGTAAGTCGAAGATGTGTTTAATATACCTAACCTACCAAACATCACAGCCTAGCCCTGCCTACCTTAAAGATGCTCAAAACACAGTTTAGCCTACAATTGGGAAAAATTATCTAACACAAAGCTTATTTTATTATTAAATGTTGAATATCCTGTGTAATTTATTGAATACTGTACTAAAACTAGAAGACAGAATGGTTGTAAGTGTACTCAAAGTATGGTTTCTACTGAATGTCCGTAGATTTTGCACCAAAGTTGAAAAATTGTTAAGTCAAACCATCCTACATTGGGGACCAGCTCTATTTTTCTCTCTGTGTCTGGCTTATTTCACTTAGCATAATGTCCTCCAGGTTCATCTATGTTGTTGTAAATGACAGGATTTTCTTTTTTTTAAAGGCTGATTAACAATATTCCATTATTATATAAAGATGGTTCCTCCCTTAAGATGGTTTGACCCATCATTTTCCAACTTTATGATGATACAAAGGCAATACACATTTAGTAGAAACCACACTTCAAACTTTGAATTTTGAGCTCTTGTTTTTATTTTTTATTATCATAAAATTTTTATTTTTAATATTATAAAATCGGCTTTGTGTTAGATGATTTTGCCCATCTGTAGGCTAATGTAAGTGTTCTGAGCATGTTTAAGGTGATCCAAGCTAAACTATGATGTTTGGTAGATTAGGTATATTAAAGGCATTTTCAACTTAGGATATTTTACTATAGGTTTGTTGGGATGGAACCCTATCATAAGTCTAGGAGCATCTGTAATATAATATTCCATTATATTTTCTTTATCCATTCATCTGGTGATGTACACTTAGGTTGATTCCATATTTTGACTATTGTGATAATGCCGCAATGAACATGGATGTACAGATGTCTCTTAGAGATACTGATATCAATTCTTTTGAATGTATACCTGCAGGGATTGCTGAACCCTATAGTAGTTCTATTTTTAATTTTTGATGAACCTCTCTGTACTATTTTCCATGATCACTGTACCAACTTACATTTTCGACAATATTGTGCAAGAGTTACCTTTTCTCCATATCATCACCAACATTTATTACCTTTTGTCCTGATCTTAGGTATCATGGCAGGTGTGAGGTGATATTCTATTGTGGTTGTGATTTGTATTTCCCTGATGAGTAGTTTTGTTGAGCATTCTTTCATATACCTGTTGATCATTTGTATGGGTCCTTTTGAGAAATATCTATTCAGGTCCTTTGCTCATTTTAAAAATCAGGTTATTTGTTTTCTTGCTATTGAGTTGTATAAACTCCTCATATATTTTGGATTTTAACCCCTTATCAGATATCTGGTTTGAAAATTTTTTCCCATTCTGTATGTTGTCTCTTCTCTCTGTTGTTTGTTTCCTTAGCTGTGTAGAAGCTTTGTATGTTTGATGCAATTCCACTTGTCCATTTTTGCTTTTGTTGCCTGTTCTTTTGGTGTTATATCCAAAGCACTGCCCAGACCAATGTCAAAAAGTTTTTTCCCCACGTTGTCTTCTAGCAGTTTCTTGGTTTCAGGTCTTAGGTTTATGTCCTTAACCCATTTTGAGTTGATTTGTGTATATGATGTGAGATAAAAGTCCAGTTTCATTCTTCTGTGTGTGGATGTCCAGTTTTCCCATCACCATTTGTTGAAGAGAGAATCCATTCCCTGTTGTATATTCTTGCCTTCGTTGTCAAATATCAATTACTGTAAGTGCATGAGTTGATTACTGGGCCCCATATTATGTTTCATTAATATATGTTTTTATGTGAGTAGTGTGCTTTTTTGATTACTATAGATTTTAGTATAATTTGAAATCAATAGTGTGATGCCTTCAGCTTTGTTTCTCTTGTTACTTTGTATTCTCATATATAATTTAGAATCATTTATAAAATGGTACAGCTCTGTCAACCAGAATTTAGTTGAATATATAAATAAATTTGAAGAAGGTTGGCATCTTAATCATACTGAGGCTTATAATCCACAAAAAGTTATACCCCTCCATTTAATTAGGCCTTCTTTAATTTCTCTCAGCAATATTTTGAAGTTTTTAGTGTAGAAATCTTATATACCTTTTGTAAAAAAAAATCCCTATTTTATTATACATTTTATATTTAATGATGTTATCATAATAGTGTAACAATATTTTCCAGGTGTTTGCTGCTACTATATGGAATATTTTTATGTATTAGTCATATATTCTTCAACCTTGCTTAATTTAATTTAATTTGTAGTAGTATTTTAGAATATTTAGTATTTTACATAAAAAAATACTGCAGGGGGGCACTCCTGTAGTCTCAGTTACTTGGAAGGCTGACGCAAGAGGACTGTTTGAGTCCAGGATTTTGAGGCCAGCCTGGGCAACATAGTAGAACCCTGTCTCTTAAAAAAACATTCAAATGTCAAACAAATAGATTTATTTACATCCTACTTCATTTTTTTGTATTATAATTATTATATATTGAATCTATATAAATAATAAACATCATATGGCAATATGTTAATTTTTGCTTTTTTAAAGAAATTGCCATGAAAGTCTCATATTTTACCTTGATACTATTTCTGATGTTCTTAAGTTTTTCCTAAAGATCCAAATTTTCATCTGATATAAATTTCCTCAGCCTAAGGATTTTCTGTAGCTTATCTTTTAGTGTAGGTGTGCTCGTGCTGAATTTGAGTTCTTTTTTAACTGAAAGAGTATTTATTAATATTTCACCATTATTCTCAAAGAATATTTTTGCTGGATATAGAATTCTGAGTTGACTGCTTTTTAATCACTTTAAAATGTCAATGTTTCTTATTAGAAGTGAGTAGTTATTCAAATAACTGTTTTTACAAATTTAGTATGTTATTAACATTATTGTTATTTTGAATTTGGCTGTGTTGAAGATTTTTTATCTGATCTTCAGCTGTTTGACTATGATGTGCATGGTTCTTTACATATTTTCTACTTGGTTTTACCAAGACTCAATCTATAGATTAATTACTTTTACAAATTTCAAAAAATTTCCAGCCTTATTTATTCATTTTTCTTTTTAACTTTATTCTCCCCTTCCTGTTTCTAGGACTACAATTAAACCTATGTTAAATATTTATTTTTATATTGTTCCATAAGTACCAAAGGCTCTGTTTGTATTCCCCAAGTATTTTTTCTCTGTTCTTCAATTTGGATAAATTGTATTAACATAGCTCTAAATTTGCCGATTCTTTCTCTCTGGCATTTTAATTTCACTGTTAAGTTCATGAAGTGGACTTTTTTAGTTCTGATATTCTTTTGCTTCCAGAATATCAATTTGGTTAGTTCTTATAGTTTCTACTTCTTTTCTAAAACTTCCTACCTTTTTATTAATTATGATAATTATTCAGTGATTATTCAATGCTTTAAATCATTGAACATAGATATATGAATTGATTTAAAATTTTTGTCTGCTAATTCTAACACCTGGATCATCTTACAGTTTGTTTTGTTGACTTTCTTTTCTCCAGAGAATGAGTCACATTTTCCTGTTCCTCCATACATCAAATAATTTTATATTGCATCCAGGACATTTGGAATGGATTCTGCTATATTACCCTGAAGAGTGTTGTGTTTTGTGTTTTTTCTCCGAATTCATTTTCACAGGCAAATAACTGTGTAAAACTACAGCTACGAAATCCTATAAAGCCTGTCTCTTGCATGTTGGACAGATGGGAGGAGGGAGGCGATGGGTATGTTCACACCTAATGGGTGTGGTACACACCATATGGATGATGGATATGCTTGAAGCTCTGACTCGGGTGGGGCAAAGGCAGTATATGTAACCTAAACATTTGTACCCCCGTAATATGTTGAAATAAAAAAAAATTTAAAAATGTGAAAAAAAAAATAAAATAAAGAAAGGCAAAAAGGGAAGCAGGGATGGAGGTGAACGACCCAGAGGAAGATTAGAGGAGATGAGTTCAGATAATTGGGAGTTTATCAAGCAGGGACTTTCAGGCCATTTTTAGGAGTTTGCTTGTACCTTGGGAGAACTGAAAGACTTAGAACAGAAGAGTGATGGTTCATCTTACATTTTGAAAGGTTTGCTGTGGCTACTGTATTGAGAGTAGAATAGTTGTGGTGTCCGGGAGGTGGCAAGCATAGAAGCAGGGAGGAAGACCAGTTAGAAGGCCATTGCAGCATCCCAGGTCAGAGGTGTGGTTACTTGGACCAGGAAAGTATCAGAGTAGACAGTGAGAAGAAGTTCAATGCTGGATTTTTTTTTTTTTTTTTTTTTGTGAAAAAGACCCAATAGGATCTTCTGGCAGATGAGATATACATAGAAAATAGTCTTTAAATTATTGTAATTGATCAAATTTCTGTGCCCTAAATTTTATTCTCCCTGAAAATCTTTTTACCAAAAGTCTTCCTATTGCCCGAACCATCCCTATACACTCAAATTTATCAAGAACTGCATGTCCTGCTTTGGTAAAAATTGAGCTCATGATTCTTATAACTGCAAAGGGTTTTTGAACGTTTTAATCAGTGTTTCATTCTGTTGTCACTGGTAAAATCACTTTCAGATGTTGGACTGATTCAACTCAAGGCCACTAGATGGTGACCTCTCCTAAATTTTAATATCAGAGGACAGAATTTGAGGTATTGATTATATTTACTGTAAACTATTTTCAATGTTAGAATCTTAGAATTGGATAGCACTATAGTGGCTGTTGTAATTAGACCAAGAATGGTAAAACGACTTGGTTAAATTATTCAACTGTTAGTAGTAAGAACTGGCATTCATTGAGGGCTTTTATGTACTATCCAATTGCCAGTTGTGTAGATACATGTTACAAATTAGGATAACAATATTTAATTTATATGACATGCCTTACCATTGTTAGAGTTTATTCCTTCAGCCTTCAAAGGGAGATCTGCATTTCTAAAAGTAATCATTTGGTCTCATTAGTTGCATTATATTGTAATTGTAAAAAGTAAGATTATGGCTCATTTTTCTTTCCCTAAGATTGTTGTAAAGTAAGAAGGCATACAGTTTTCAAAGAAGCAATATTTGTACCAATGTCTTTATTTTTTTCAGTTACATTTTCTTCTATGCTAGGTTTAAAAAAAAGTTTCCCAAAATTTATTGTCAAAAGTCTGCCAGAATGGAATAACATATATAAAAATTTAAAGCTGTATGATGGTGCTTTTGTTATATAGTTTCTGAATTCTACAGTGTGGAGAGGTCAAAAATTATTAACCATAGTGAAATAAAAAGAATCCCTGTAGAAAACCACCCTGGAAGAGGCTGTACTTCAATTATGGCTCTTGACATTTCTTTCTCATTGCTTTTCTGCATTTCTATATTTATTTTTGCAGTTTGAACTTAAGACAGCTTAACAAGACAGATAAACATTTTACCATATATCCCCAAGAGGTCTTTGAAATTCATATGTCAGCATTATCATTTGTAACTATTTTAAAAATTTTGCATGTATAGCAAGGTTATAAGAATTAGTGCAATGATTTCTAAGACATGAATCTTACTGATTTCATGTGTCAAGAAGTCATTTTCATGGCATGTGTACTCAACTGAGCAAAAATTAAGCAAATTCAAATCAAAAGCAATATTTTTTCCTATATGATTTTTGTAACTTTTGTACCTCCATGTAACCCTACTTTATATTCACGTAAAATTTAGATTTCATATTATTGATGTTTATATATTATTCTTGTGATTCTCATGTACATTTTAAATTCATTATTTAATCGCTTTCAGATATCTATATAACCCTGTATTTGATGATATAGTCCTCAAATTTTGGGCACGAACCAATAGGTCTACAATGTCAAATCAAAATATTATCAAGCCAGAGAGAATGATCATTTTAAATAGGTTCATTGTCAAATTGCTGTCCTAGAAATATTGTTCTAGTGCCACCGAAAATAATCTTTTTACTCACAAAACTGAAATTTCTCATTTAAGAAGACTGTGGTTGTCCAAGATATTCTTTAATAACTTACCTATTGGAGTTTGGATATTACCTGAGTTATCTTATATCGGAACAGTAATGTATTTTAGAAATAAAACAGTCATCTGACTTACAAATGTTTCTCACTCCATGTAATTTTATTGTCTTTGCTAATTTTCTCACTTTAATAGATAAGAAATTATTTTCCCTTGATTGTGTATTTTAAAAGTTTCTAATTTTTTCTTTAATCTGAAACTTGCTATTATTCCAAGAATGATTTTATTGGATAATTGAATCTATTTTCTCCTTTTGGATTCTGTTTTTAAATCCATTTTTCTAAAATAAAGTAAAATCTCTTTTTATTTCATCTATGATACTTGTTTGTATCCTGAGATTTTAAGAGCCTTCAGTCAGACTCTAGTAGTGATTAAGTAGGTTTATACACAAGAGCCAGGACATATACTTTGTGAATGTATTTGTTTTCTTATTTTATATCATGAGTGAATGTAAATAATAGTCCCCTGACCAGTGATAGCTGTCAATCAATTATTAAATAAATCAAGTATAAGTTGTACCACATAAACCTTAGCTTTCACATCAATAGCTCAGATTCAAGAGGTGAGGAAATAGACTCCTCCTCTTAATGGGAGGAGCAGTGAAGCATTTGTGGCCATTCCCATCTCCTCCCCCACAATCTTACAACTCCGATCAGCTAATTTCCAGTCTACAGTTGTCTCAATACAGAATCCCTAGATACGGAATTTGGTAAGACAAGCATGCCTTTCTACTTAACAGTAACTCACTTTTGTCCAGGAAATGTAGGAATGTTTATCGAAGATGTGATACTTGAAGTAGATCTTGAAGAATGAGTTTTCCAGACAGAAGATGATTAAAAAAATGAATCTACATATAAGGAAAAATATGTAGAAAGGCACAGAGTTTTAGAGAGAATGACAAGCTTTGGGACAATGAGAAAATCAACGTGGCTTGGGGGTTAGGTCAGAGGGCTGTGAATGGGGAAATGTGGGGGACGGTGAGGCTGGAGGGATCTTCTAATATCCAGAGTCGTTTGTCCATCCAAGGCAGGGGCTCAGCTACCTGGTGTCATTTGAGAATATGTTTTTAGTTTAGAAGAGGCAGTAAGGTAGCATTTCCATTTTGGGAAGATATTCCCCCTCCACCCCAGAATAGGAAATCTGAACTAATATAAATTCTGTGAATTAGAGGATACAGGTATGTAGCAAAGATTCTGTGTTGGTTCAAGAGACAGGAATTTCATTATCACAACGAGGGCATGATAACAGCATGAGCTGGAACTTGGGGAACAATAAAGAGCCCAGTATTCCGCACAGGTCACATTATCAAGGAGTCAGAGATATAGGTGACTGTCTGGGAGTTTAGGAAATATGACATAAATCAGTCAGCTTGCCAGATGGTCTTATCCCAGCGCTTCCTGACTCAGAATGAGCACAGGAAGTGAGGCATCATGAAGACTGCAGGTGGTAGAAATCAATGTGACTGATGAAAGCCTACAGAGGAAAAGGCAAAGTCAAAGTCATGACGAAATTCTTTATCAACTTGGCACATTAGTTACTACTATAACTCAAAAGGAATTAATCTTTGGACAACATTTTCAACCCTATAAACAATTTATGAACTTAAATATGGCCTCGGTGAGACTGTTTCTATTTTTTATTTCTTAAAGATGATAAAATAGCATAACCAACCTGGAACACTGCAGCTGAAGGTGTTATTTTGTATCTTCCTGCTTGAATAAATGGAAACATTAGCCTCTTCCATTTGTTCATATCTATCTACCACCATCTTCTATTTCCCTAATTCAGAGTATGTTTAAATTAATCGTGCATTCCTTGAATTACAGTTTATACTCTGCCCCTTGTTTTGAGTTGAATATCTACGTAAAATTGATTTAGCAATTTGTTTTCTTCGTTTCAGAGGACCTTATAATATCCTTCACCGTATCCATGGCAATTGGGCTAGTAATTGGAGGATTTATTTGGGCTCTGTTCATTTGCCTGTCTCGAAGAAGAGCCAGTGCTCCCATCTCACAGTGGAGTTCCAGCAGGAGATCGAGGTCTTCTTACACTCACGGCCTCAACAGAACTGGGTTTTACCGCCACAGTGGCTGTGAACGCCGAAGCAACCTCAGCCTGGCCAGTCTCACTTTCCAGCGACAAGCTTCCCTGGAACAAGCAAATTCCTTTCCAAGAAAATTAAGCTTCAGAGCTTCTACTTTCCATCCCTTTCTGCAATGCCCACCACTTCCTGTGGAAACTGAAAGTCACCTGGTGACTCTGCCCTCTTCCAACACGTCTCCCAGCATGAACGCTTCCCACAGTCTGAACCGTCCTGATTTCCACTGGTCCAGTAACAGTCTTCGAGTTGGCCTGTCCACACCGCCCCCGCCTGCCTATGAGTCCATCATAAAGGCATTCCCGGATTCCTGAGTAGTGTACTTGCGGCTTTTCTTTCTTTCTTTTCTTGTCTTTTATTGAAAGGAAATCATAAATAGGCTAAATAGAATTTTGAGGGCATGGCTCAAACAACTAATGAATTTCCAAGTTAAAATATGCTCATACAAGTTGAACATTACAATGTAAAGCAAATTCTTTGAATACATTTTTTCCTTATGTCTCAAAAATGTAATATTTTCCCAAATAGTTATATATTTATGTATTTTGTATTCATTGTGAGGCTTATCAAAGATAATGATTCTAATCTTAGAATTAGCTATGATGCAATAAACATATATATTTGATTAAAATAAAAATTTTAGACATTTATGGTTTACAATCCTCATTCGCTTTCCGATGTGACTATAGAGAGAGGAAAATCACTGTCACTTTAAAAAAATATTTTAACTTCACTTTCTTTAGGATACCAAGTGAACCATATTGACATTTTACAATCTTGGATTATATGAGCACAAAATGACAGAACATGGGAGATTCTAAAGTTCCTTGATTGCACTCATGAGAAATGTGGAGATT
This sequence comes from Avahi laniger, assembly GCA_963575035.1. Lineage (NCBI taxonomy): Eukaryota > Metazoa > Chordata > Mammalia > Primates > Indriidae > Avahi > Avahi laniger. The sequence goes on from CAUYSK010072824.1 coordinate 48,666, forward strand.
AATCAAAGGAAGCTGAACCCTGTTGTGGCATAGGATGCCTTATTTTTGACAGTTATTTTTTTTTCCTGGACAGACTCTTTTCCCAAGAATAATTATTCACATCATTGGGACAAAATTCTTGGATTTGCTAACATGATGATTTAACTTTTCTTCACTGTTTTCGCTATGTTGTTAGAGAAGCAACAGCAACAAAGCAAACTCATTTGACCTAAAAACAAACTTTGAGTTTAATACCAAGCTCACATTTTTCTTAAGGGATAAATTTTCTTTCTGAAAGTTAAATCTAGCAACTGGGAAAGCACTTTATCTGGAGATCTTCTCCTGTAACTTCACAGATAAATATGAGTCACCGGAGAGAGAGTTTGTTATTGAAATGGATGTTACACCCATGAAGAATAATTTTTCCTGGATTGACTTTTAATCATCAGGCATCACCCCTTGTTTGCTCCTCCATGAATTTGAATCCAAACTTCTCTGAAGAGTCTTTGTACAATGACTAAACCATGCCATGTCATCGTTGGTGCAGACAGTTATTTAAGGAGTCCACTTCTACAGGTGGCTGCCCTTGTAAGGGAAGACATATTCCTAAATGTGGGCACCAGAGAGCTTCAGTGGCCAGATGTGTGTGGCTGAACTTTTCATTTAAGGACATGAGTTCACTGGAGTATGATTCAAAAAGCCTATGGTTCATTTCCAGTATAGTGGATAGTTAGCTTATGTTGCTGTTTGTTTGTTTCTTTGAACACTGGGATTCTCAGTAAAAAAGAATGTAAAAATTTTTATATAGTAGAAGATTCCATATAGCATTTTTCCCTATTATTTTTACTTAGCTTATATTATCCATCATTCCTTGAGGATAATTAATCTTCATAATGTCTATAGATAGGTGTTCTCTAATTAAATGTGCCAGAAGAAAGAAAAAAAGAAAGAGAGGATGAAGGAAGAAGGAAAGATAGAAAAAAGAAAGAAAGAAAAAAGCTAACAGAATAACCAATTGATTGTAAGTTGGTTTTTAACAAGGAAATTTAGCAGTTGTCATATAGCCAAGTAAGATTTCAAGAGAGCACTAGCTTAGTAACAAGGCTATTTTTTTACTTACGTGTCATCCTTAATGTCCAACATGAGAACTGAGAAAAGAGTGTGATTTTTATCTAAAATTTGTATTGGGAATAAAAACTGGTTTATATCTCTCAAATTAGGAAAATAAGAGCAGCAATCCTCTGGAGAATTTAACCATCTGGGAGAATTGTTACTGCCTCCCATCCAGTTATAAGACAATAAAAATGAGTATCTTATAAATACTGTGCAGTGCATGAAATGTGAAATGAAAGTACAAACTGGAAACTTTTTAAAGTTGTATTTGTTTTATTTGAAATGTTTTGTCGATTGTGAAATAAAATTAAACTGATGTCAATTTTTCTTCACAGTTCATTTATTAAATAATGAAAACAATGTCTTCTAAAAAGCAAGAAGTCAGGAAATTACAAAATTCAGATATAAATAAGGAAAACACTTTAGATGAAAAATTATACTATAGAGTTTTGAACTTACTAAAATTTATTGAATAAGAAAAGTCTCCTTTGTATTTTGGTATTTTAACCCAATCTAGACCATTTGTAATTGAGTGGACTGAGATATAAACCCGTCTTCATATAAATATGTATAACAGAAAAAGGGTAACATCACAAATACATTTAACAGAATTTTTCAATGAATTAATGCAGATGGAAGAATTAGTAAGTTATTTGTTAAAAACATGAATTCAGATGCTTACCTCAATAGCTAAATAAATACTTCCAGAATGATTTAATTATTTAGAGAATAAAAATTTAAAATAAAATTCATATTAAAAATAGAAGAAATTCAAAATAAATGTCTAACCAATCTCTGTGAAATAGAAAAGGAAACCTTTTTAGGAACCAAAAAGATGGAATAAATTACAAAGAAAAATATTAATAGCTTTGATTATTTATAAAATTGTGAAATTCTATTTATGAAAAGATAAGTTTATCCAAAGTTTAAAAACAAGCATAAACAAAAAAAAAAATGAAGAAAGGAAAAGACTCTAAGTATGACAAAAAATGATGGCCAATATCTTTAAGTTATTATTAGCTCACATAAATAGATATGAAAAACACTTAGACTTAAATAGGTAAATTAGTAAAGGACCAAAATAGGTAATTCACCAAAGAGAAAATTTAATTGATTAATGTATACACTAAAAATTTTAAAAATTACATTCTTTATAAAAATAAATGCAATGAGATACACACACAAAATAGCAGGCTTCTTTTAGATACAAAATTCCAACTGTAAGCCAATCACAAATCTTGCTCAAATAAAGTGACTCAGAAAAATTGAAAGTAAAAGGTTAGACAAAGTTACATGAGAGTGTACCTGCTACCTAGTACTGAATATCAGAAAAATTTGATCAAGATGAAATATGTGAAATAGACAATTACTTTACATTATTAAAGAGTATAATCCCAATGAGGTATAAATAAACATGAGTCTTACAGGGTAAGTAACAAAGCACGAGAAACATCTTTATAAAACAAACTACAGAGTGAGGGATGCAAAAGAACATTTGAGTAACTTTGGAAAGCTTACTTTACCTATGGAGAAGAAGTCTCAACATTTTAAGATATTTTGTACCTAAATTAATTTGTATATTAAATGTTATTTCAGCTGGAGTCCTATCATACAAGCTTTTGTTTTCTTTTTGTATTTGTGTTTGTTTGTCTTTTAACTTAGATGACAATAGAGGGCTTGCAGAAATAAAACTTAAGAAACTATCATAGGAAAGAGAAGAGTAATGAGAAGGGCCTTGGCCTACTAGACATCAAAATATTCTTAAAGCTAAAATAAAAATTAAAAAGTCATGTGAACAAAAAAAAGCAAAGGAAAATAAATGTGCAAATCAATGGAACAAAATAAAAACTACAAAAATATAGCCAGGTATATGGAAAATTAGTTATAATAAGGGTGGCATTTCCAATAAATGAAAAAAATGATTATTTAATGCTTGGTGAAAAACTAGATAGCCATAGAGAAAATACTCTTTCTCACTTATCTCACAATGTGTGCAAAATGAATAAGAAATGCACAGAAAAAATGAAATAATAGTATGTAATAAAAATGCATAAATATTTAAAAAATATTTTCATGGAGAAATCTTTTCTAAGTCTTTGATACTGTGATTTCAGATTTTTTTTTAATTTTCAAGTTAATTTTAAAAATAAGCAAATCCTAATTGTTTAAATCTGTATTTGAAACCAACTTCACTGAATTTTAATTCATATACCAGAAGATGCATACATTTTAAGTGCAGAGTTCAATCACTTTTGGTGTATGTACACACCTATGTTACCATCACCACAATCAAGACATATAACATTTCCATCATCATAAAATGTTCCCCATATATTCCTTCCCATTTAATCCTGATTTCTTAATCTTAGCCCTCAGCCAATATGGATCTGCTTTCTTTCATTATAGCTTAGATTTATTTGTCCTGGAGTTTTGTACAAATGGAATGAATCACACAGTGTGTACTATTTTGTGTCTGGCTTCTTTCACTCAAGATAAGTTGAGATTTATCCATGTTGTTTCATATTTCAACAATTCATCCGTTTTTATAGTGAATAATCCTACTGAATTCCACTGAATGGATATAGTACCACTTGTTTGTTTATTAACCTATTAATGGACATTTTCCCTGCAGTTTGTGGCTATTATGAATAAAATTTTTATGAACATTTACATACAAATATTTGTATTGACCTTTAGTAGGCTAAAAAATAGTTCCCCAAAATATCAGGTCCTAATCTCTAGAACCTATATATGTTGTCTTATTTGAAAAAAGGGCTTTCTGTAGATGTGATTAAATGAAGGATTTTGTGATTTCTGATTATCCTGATTATCTATGTGGTCCCTAAATGCTATAGGAAGTGTTCTTATAAGAAAGGCAGAGGGAGACTTTACACAGACAAATATAAGAGAAGCTGATGAGAAGACGGAGCAGAGAGCAATTTAGAAATGCAGAACTTGCCAAGGTCCCATGACCCACCCTCCAAGGTCCTGCAATGTGCTCTGTCACTGATTGCAGTCCAGTGCCATGTCCATGCACCCACCAAGGTCTTGCAGTGGCTCAGGCACTGGCGAAGGTCACACCACTTGCCTCTATGCAGAGGGACTTGCCCAGCCCCTGCTCAAGCTTTCAACAGAGGCCTGGGTACTAACCTACCAATCTGAATGAATAACCTCCAGCACCAGCTTGGACTGTGACAACCACAGGGGAATGGGATGATGCAGGAGGACATTTGTGTTACATGTTTTCAGTACATCTGCCCCTCTCCCCTCAGGTCAGTCCTCCACAGTAGGACAAAAAACACTATCTAGGGATTTCCCCTCCTCACTAAGTAGGATAGTTCCCAGTAAAGGAGAACAGGTGCACTGCAAACCTATCATCCATAAGCTGAGAGAAGACGTTTCAGATGAGAAGAAACCAGAAAAAGAATTCTGGTAACATGAAAAAAACAAGCTAGTTTGACACTCCCAAAGAGTCACAATAGATGCACAGCAATGTATCCCAATCAAAAGGAAATTGGTGAAATGTCAGAAATGGAATTGAGAATATGGATGACAAACAAGATGAATGAAATTAAAAGTTGAAAACCAACACACATGCACACACAATTTCAGGACATGAATGAAAAATATGAAAAACTCACTAAAGAGATAGACAACATAAGAAAGGATATAGGAGAACTTAAGGAAATGAAAGAATCATTTAGGGAATTATAAAATACAACAGAATGCTTCAACAACAGACTAGACCAAGTAGAAGAATCTCAGACAGCAAATGCTGTCAAGACAAGACTTTCAACTAATCCAGTTAGTCAAAGATACAGAAAAAAGAATAAAAGAAATGAACAGTAACTCAGAGAAATATAAGACTATGTGAAGTGAACTAATAATTGAATTACAGATATTACAGAGAGAGAAGAAGAAAAAACAAAAAGCTTGGAAAATCTATTCAAGGGAATTACTGAGGAGAACTTCCCTGGTATTGCCAGAGATTTAGACATCCAAATATAAGACAGTAATTGAATACAGGAAAGATTCATCACAAATAGGACGTCTCCAAGACACATAGTCATCAACCTGGCCAAAGTCAAAATGAAGAAGAAAATTCTACAAGCTGCAAGATGAAAACAACAACTAACGTACAAAGGAAAATCCATCATGGTAACAGGAGACTTCTCAGGAGAGATCTTACAAGCTAGAAGGGATTAGGACCCCATTTTTAGTTTTCTTAAGCAGAACCGCCAGCCAAGAATTTTTTATTCTGCAAAACTAAGTTTCATAAATAATGAAGAAATAAAGACCTTTGCCAAGAAGCAAAGACTAAGAGAATTTGTCCTTACTAGACTTGCCCTACAGGAAATGCTACAAAGTGTATTATATGTGGAACAGCACAATAGATACCAACTGCTGTAAAAACACCCCAAAATTAGAGCTTACAGATCTTATAAAACAATGGCATAAGAAGGAAAACAAAACAATAAGGTATCATCCAACATGAAGAACAGAACAACATCCCACATATCAATACTAACATTCAAAGCGAATGATTTAGAATACCCCACTTAAAAGACACAGACTCAGACTGGCCGAAGGGATGAAAAACGCAACCGAAGCATTTGCTGTCTTCAAGAAGCACATCCAAACCACAAGGACTCGCACAGTTTTAAGGTTAAGGATGGAAATAAATATTCCATGCAAATGAAAACAAAAACAAACAAGTGCAACTATTCTAATATTAGATTAAATAGACTTTAAATCAACAATGGTAAAAAAAAAAGACAAAGATGATCATTATGTAATGGTAAAGGGAGAAATTCAACAAGAAGATATATCAATCAAAAATATAGAGGCACCTAACACATAAGCTCCTAGATTCATAAAACAAATTCTACTAGATCTAAGCAAAGAAATAAGCAGTAGCATCTTAATTTCTGGTAACTTCAACACCCCATTGACAGAGCTGAACAGAAAATGAATAAAAAAATTCTGGACCTAAATGAGACTCTAGAACAAAGAGACCTAACAGACATTTACAGACAATTCTACCCAAAAACTACTGAGTATACATTTTATCAGCACATGGAACACTTTCCAAGATTGATCATATCTTAGGCCACAAAAAAAGTCTCAGCAAATTCAAAAAATTGAAATCATGCAATGTATCTTCTTGGGCCACACTGGAATAAAATGAGAAATCAATTCCAAGAGAAACACCCAATTCTCCACAAAGTCATGGAAATTAAACCACCTGCTGTTGATCAATCCTTGGCTCAATGATGAAATCAGTTGAAAATAAAAAGATTCCTTGACTGAATGACAAAGGGGACACAATCTTTAAAAATCTATGGGCTAGAGTGAAAGCAGTCCTAAGGGGAAAGTTCATAACTTTAAATGCCTACATCGAAAGCCAGAAAGGTCAGAAATTAACAACCTAATGTCACATTTTAAAGATCTAGAAAAAGAAAAACAAACCAAACCAAATGCCAGCAGAAAAAAAGAAATAATAAAGCTCAGAGCAGAACTAAGTGAAATGGAAACCAAAAAACAAACAAACAAACAACAACAACAAAAAAAAACAGTACAAAGAATCAATGAAATAAAAAGTTGGTTCTTTAAAAAATTGATAGACCACTAGGCAGACTAACCAGAAATAGAAGAGAAAGGACTCAAGTAAGCTCAATAAGAAATGAAAAAGGAGACATTACAACTGATACTGTGGAAAAACAAAATATCATCCATGAATACTATAAAAATCTACATGTGAACAAACTAGAAAAACTAGAGGAAATGGATATACTCCTGGAAATACACAACCTCCCCAGCCTGAATTAGGAAGAAATAGAAATCCTGAACAAATCAGTATTGAGCAGCAAGATGGAAGCAGTAATAAAACATCTCCCAACAAAAAAATAAAAACCCAGACCAGATGGATTCACAGCCAAATTCTACCAGATCTACAAAGAAGAACTGGTACCTATCCTACAGAAATTATTCCATACTTCAAGAAGGAGGGACTCTTTCCTAACTCAGTCTATGAAGCCAATATCGCCTTGATACTAAAGCCAGAAAAGAACACAATAAAAAAAGAAAACTACAGACCAAGATCCCATATGAACATAGATGCAAAAATCCTCAACTAAATACTAACAAACTGTATTCAACAACACATCAAAAAGATAATTCACCGTGATCAAGTGGGTTTCATCCAAGGGATGCAAGGATGGTTCAACATATGCAAATCAATAAATGTGATTCACCACATAAACAGAAGCAAAAACAAAGAACATATGATCATCTCAGTAGTTGCAGAAAAAGCATTCAATAAAATTCATCACCCTTTTATGATAAAAACCCTCAACAAACTAGGCACAGAAGATACATACCTCGAATTATAAAAGCCATTTATGACAAACCCACAGACAACATCAAACTAAATGAGGAATGTTGAAAGCATTTCCCCTAAGACTGGAATAAGACAAGGGTGCCTAGTGTCACCACTTCTATTCAACATAGTATTGGAAGTCCTAGCCAGAGCAATCATGCAAGAGAATGAAATAAAGGGCACCCAAATCAGGAAAGAGGAAGTCAAACTATCCCTCTTTGCTGAAGATATGATTTTGTATCTAGAAAGCCCTAAAGACTACACCAAAAGACTTCTATAATTGATAAATTCATCAAAGTCTCAGGTTATACAATCAATGTATACAAATTAGTAGCATTTCTATACATTAATGCTAATAATAGTCAATCAGAGAATCAAATTAAAGACTCAATACCATTAACAATAGCAGCAAAGAAAATAAAATACCCAGGGGCCAGACATCGTGGCTCATACCTGTAATCCTAGCAATCTGAGAGACCAAGGCAGGAAGATCTCTTGAGGCTAGGAGTTCGAGACCAACCAGAGCAAGAGTGAGATCCTATCTCTACAAAAAGTACAAAAGTTAGCTATGTGTGGTGTTGTGCACCTGTAATCCCAGCTACTTGGGAGGCTGAGGCAGGAGGATCACTCAAGCCCAGGAGTTTGAGATTGCAGTGAGCTATAAGATGATGCCACTGCACTCTAGCCCAGGAGACAGAGCAAGACCCTGTCTCAAAAAAGAAAGAAAGAAAGAAAGAAAGAAAGAAAGAAAGAAAGAAAGAAAGAAAGAAAGAAAGAAAGAAAGAAAGAAAGAAAGAAAGAAAGAAAAGAAAAGAAAAGAAAAGATCTACAAATATTCTTAACATAGGAAGTGAAAGATCTTTATAAGGATAACTATAAAACACTGATAAAAGAAATCACAAAGGACACAAACAAATGGTAAAACATCCTTTGCTCATGGATTGGCAGAATCAACATCATAAAAATGTCCATACTTCCCAAAGTGATTTATAGATTTAATGCAATTCCCATCAAAATACCAACATCATTTTTCATAGACATAGAAAAAATAATTCTAAGCTTCCTTTGGAACCACAAAAGACCCTGAATAGACAAAGTAATCCTATGCCGAAAGAACAAATCTGGAAGCACAATATGACCTGATTTCAAAGTATACTAGAAGACTGTAGTAGCCAAACAACATACTACTAGTATAAAAATAGAGACATAGACTAAAGGAAAAGAATAGAGAACCCAGAAATAAAACCATATAATTATGGCCAACATATCTTATACAAAGCAGACAATAAAACACACTGGGGAAAGGAAGTCCTATTCAATAAATGTTGTTGGGAAAATTGGACAGACACATGCAGAAGGGTGAAACAGGATCCCTATCTCTCACCATATACAAAAATCAATTCAAGACAGATGAAAGAATTAAATGTAAAGCATGAAATCATAAAAATTCTAGAAGAAAACATAGTAAAAACTCTTCTAGATGTTGGCCTAGGCAAAGAATTTGTGATCAAGACCCCAAAGGCAAATACAGCTGCAACAAAAATGGATAAATGAAACTTAATTAAATTAAATAGCTTCTACATGGCAAAGGAAGTAATCAACAGAGTGAAATAGACAACATAGAGAATGGGAAAAAATATTTGCAAATTATTTTCCAAAGGACTCGTATCCAGAATCTACAAAGAACTCAAACAAATCAGCAAGAAAAACACAAACAGCCCCCTTGAAAGATGGGCAAAAGACATAAACAGAAGTTTTTCAAAAGAAGATAGAGAAATGGCCTATAAACATGAAAAAATTCTCCAACTCACTAATCATCACAGAAATGCAAATTAAAACTAAAATGAGATACTATCTTACCCCTGTCATAATGGTCATTATTAAAAAGTCAAAAAACAATAGATGTCGCCATGGATGCAGAGAGAAAGGAACGCTTATACACTTTTGGTGGGACTGCAAATTACTACCACCTCTATGGAAAACAGTATAGAGAGTCCTCAAAGAAATAAATGTAGACCTACCATTCAATCCAGCAATCCCACTGCTGGGTATCTACCCAAAGGAAAACAAGTCATTTTATTAAAAAGATACCGGTATTTGAACATTTATTGCAGCACAATTCACAACTGCAAAGATGTGGAACCAACCTAAGTGGTTCCACATCAATTCAAAAATGTATAAAGAAAATGTAGTATATTTATACTATAGAGTACTATCAGTCATAAAAAGAAATGAAATAATGTCATCTGCAGCAATTTGGATGAAATTGGGGAGCATCATTCTAAGTAAAGTATCTCAGGAATGGAAAACCAAGCACCCTTTGTTCTCACTAATAAGTGAGGACTAAACGCTGGACACACACAGGTACAAAGAGATGTAAAAAGGTCATTGAAAACCAAGAAGGGGGAGGGTGAGAGGGGAGGTGTGGGATAAAAACTTACCTATTGGGTACAATGAACACTATTCTGGTGACAGGTACATCAAAAGCACTGACTTAGCATATGCAAGGTATCCATTTAACAAAACATTTGTACTCTCTTAATATTTTGAAAGAAAGAGAGAGAGAATGCTAGTCTTGTAGATTTTATTGATGCAGACATATGCCAAGGAATTCTACCAGCCACCAGAACCTAAAAGAGATGATCAATGCTCTTGTGCAGAACCTCAAGGTAAGCTAGAGGTGAGTCATTAGCACCCTCTCAGAGCCTTCCTTGATGTGCACACAGTCCTTCATATGGGTGTGTGGATTTCTACGTCCCCAGAATTATGTGTGAGCTTTTCAAAGCGCCCAATAGACACTTCATTCCCCATATTTTTCTTACAAATTTTTTGTTCAGCCTCTTTTTACTCTGGCTGGTGTCTCTGCATGAGACAGCTGCAACATTAAACAATTGCTGTTAATTGTTTTCAACCAAAGGGAGTTTCCCTCTTAGTGAGCTCTGAATGAGGTTATATAAACATAAATCCTGCGAATGGAATCTTCAAGGAGCTGCCAGTCTGGTAAAATAGTGATTATTGCTGGGGCCTGGGTCTTTTCGAGAAGCTCTAACTCATTTTGACTTCTCTGGTGATTGTTAGGCTGTTGTTCTTCACAGATACAGTGGTGGCTAGCTACTTCAGGTGATTTTCGAGGCTACCTCAGAGCTGGCAAGAAGGAGCTAGAAATAGGCAAGTTAAAAATGTCACAAATCTCACTGTTCTTATCAATATTCAGTTGTTTTTCTTGAACGAATGCTCCTTGGACTGTTGTAAGTGTTTGGTTAATTTCCAGAATATGGAAAAAGTTGCTGTTCTTTTTTTTTTTTTTTTTTTTTTTGGCCAGTGTTTTCACTGATTTTATGGAAGAGAAAATGATAAGAGTTCCTTATTCTGTCACTCCAGAAGTGCTTCTGCTTATTGATGTTTTGGTATTCAGACAAACTTGCTCTTAAAACTTACTGGCACAAAGATCCAGGTCCTAAAAATTAGAAACAGAGTCCATTAGTGCTTCAGCAGAATACTCTGGCAATTGGTCCTGCCTCTGCTCTCCTTATGATACGAAATTGCATGTGGGATTCAAGACCACCCTTTGGAAGGATATCACTGATTTTAAGGGCATACTCTTTCTGAACCATGCATCTCTTGAAAGTGGGAACAGATTGTGGAATTCCCACTGATGGTTAAAAGTCTACCACATCGTATTTTAATTATAGAATCTGTACCATATTATTCTAAGGACTTTAGTCCTCCAACTCTTCAGAAGAAATTGCCAACTTAATTAAATCTATTTCTTCTGGATAAGTGTAGAATTTATGGTTCGAATCCCTTCCAAAAAGATCCTGGAGTGAGAAGATGCTCATGTGTAATAAACATTAAGGGCAAATGTGTTGCTTGACAGAACTTCTGTATTGGTGTTTAGGCGTTTCCATTCACCTGGCTGGAGGGGAACATAGTCATAAGCAGTGTTCTTTCTGGGTAGCAATAGGAGATCGGTCCTGTGTGTAGTGAGCCATTTTGTCCTTTGCCTTTCCCCAATGTGTATGATTTTCCATATCATTCCTCACAGAAATTCTTATTAGAAAAGTCACTTCAGTAACATCTCCTACATGCTTTGACATTTTTTTTTGAGAAAAATGTTTCATTCTATTAGGTTAATTCCACCCCCAGGTACTTGCATAAGTGGTGTGGGTCTGGCCTTTGACGTTATCTTCCTGAATGATCTCTGATGGCTCACTCGGGCATATTGTAGACACATGGTCTCATTGAATCTTGTGCTATCTTTACCAAATCAAATCTGTAAAGTTCACTTGCAATTTAATGTATTGTTTTTGAGTCATCTTGACATTTTGACTTCATAAGTGTAAACCAAAAACTGCATTTACTGGAAATTTACTTTTAAAAATAAAACAACACATGCCAGATCCCTGATCTACAGACGATTTTTAAGATTAAGCAATGCTTATGAGGTAATGCTGCTGAAAGAAAATTTTAAAAAGGAAATTTATCTCTAGTATTTCTAAAGCACTTAAAAGAACAAGATTGTCTTCAATAGGAGGAGAAAATATATAAGAAAGGGTGTCAAATATTAGGATACAACCCAGTTTTTTAAAAAAAGCAGGTGCAGAACAGGATCAAGTGATAAAAGGGTGAAAATGTTTAGCATTGTCAAAGGAACTGGAAGAGAAGCTTTTCTTTATTTTAAAGTTGTAAATATAATAAGTAGATAAACTTTTTGGTAAGTGGGCATTTATTAAGAAATCAATACATATTGGTTTGAATTAATAGAAACTTTGGGTACTTCATAATAAATATCTGATTTTATAGTAATATTTAAAGTTGAAATTTTCCTAGCAGATACTTTTTATTAATGACTTAAATAGTCTAGATTTAGCTCTTGCTACTGAATGGGATCACCATATGATCAGTTTCATCACTTCATTTATACTAATCATTTAGCCACACCCATGAATGTTGATATTTAGAGTTAAACAGAATGGCTAAAGTGGTGAAGAGAACTCCAAGTATGCTTACTTCATACATCCTAATGTGAAGAAGTTTTGTCAGTTGGGATTTTGTAATCACCAATAGATCACAGAGACTGACAAAATAATTTTTGTTACTTTTTTCTGTTTTATTTTAAAATTTTAAAAATCTTACAAAACTTTAAACTATAAAGTTTTAAATATTCAATTACTTTATTTCAGAATTAAGTATTTAACTAATTGCTTACTTTGAAAGAAATAGAGTGTAAGAAAATGTAACAGTTTTAAAAAATTCTTTTCTTCCTTTCATTGTTTCATTCTGTCTTTTATTTCTTTCCTCTTTACATTGCTATGCAATACTTATAAAGGGTTTCTAAGCCAGATAACGCAAATAAGAAGTAGATGATAACGTTAGGGCCAAGAGGAAGAAAAGTGGACCCGGTAATGAGGTTAGTGCTCATAAAGCAGTCTTACATCCTAAATAACAGCAAAAGGACACAGGTTTAGCTCTTAGCTTTCTTGCTGTGCATTTAACAAAAGGAATAGGAGTAGATATATCATTCACAATGCTCATAAGATGAAGACAAAGCATTCATTGAAGAGAAACACAGCAAATTCTGATATTAAATCCTAACACTCACATTTGAAATTTATCATGAAGAGAATCCAGTGATGTAATGAAAAAGTCCTAAGTTATATTCCTAGGGTAACTACAGCAAGGAGATTTGTGGGGTGTTCTTATTTGGGCAGTTTTCATCATGACAAAAAAAATCAGTGAAAATGATCCTATTGAGGCAAACACCACAGTACCATCGAGGTAAGCAGCACTTCAGCAGTCCTGTGTAGAGATTGTCAGAGTATCTTTTCTTTCTTTCTTTATTTATTTTTTAAATTGCAGCTTATTACAGGGGTACAAATGTTTAGGTTACATATATTGCCTTTTCCCCACCCGAGTCAGAGCTTCAAGTGTGTCTATCCCCCCGTGTGCACCGCACCCATTAGATGTAAATATACCCATCTCCTCCCCACCCCCACCTGCCCGACACCTGATGAATGTTATTACTATATGTACAATTAGTGTTGGTCAGTTAAGTCAGTTAATACCAATTTGATGGTGAGTACACATGGTGTTTGTTTTTACATTCTTGGGATACTTCACTTCGTAGAATGGGTTCCGGCTCTATCCAGGATAATACAAGAGATGCTAGATCATCATTGTTTTTTGTGGCTGAGTAGAACTCCATTGTATACATATACCACATTTTATTAATCCACTCATGTATTGATGGACACTTGGGTTGTTTCCACATCTTTGCAATTGTGAATTGTGCTGCTATAAACATTGTAGTGCAGATGTCTTTTTTATAGAATGTCTTCTTTTCCTTT
>CAUYSK010072827.1:0-37580 GCA_963575035.1 Avahi laniger
GCTGGGCCCAGTGGCTCACGCCTGTAATCCTAGCTCTCTGGAAGGCCAAGGCGGGCGGATTGTTTGAGCTCAGGAGTTCGAGACCAGCCTGAGCAAGAGCGAGACCCCGTCTCTACTAAAAATAGAAAGAAATTAATTGGACAACTAAAAACATATTGAAAAAATTAGCCGGGCATGGTGGCACATGCCTGTAGTCCCAGCTACTCGGGAGGCTGAGGCAGGAGGATCGCTTGAGCCCAGGAGTCTGAGGTTGCTGTGAGCTAGGCTGACGCCACAGCACTCACTCTACCCAGGGCAACAGAGTGAGACTCTGTCTCAAAAAAAAAAAAGAAAAAGAAAAGAAATTCTTGTTCTTTCTATATTCTACAGATATACTTGTACATATGTGCTCAAACCAGTGAATATATAAATATTCTCCTAAACATTAATTTTTGTGTAAAAAAAAAAAAAGTCTGAAAACACCTAAATTTCCACCAGCATGGGCTAGGTAAACAATGGTATGTATACTTGTAGTATAACATTCTGCTCTCAGTCTCCATCCTGGGGTTAGATAGATAGACAGATACACTAAAATGGAACAATGCTGCCATTTGTGTCACCAAATACAGGTGTACATGCAGATACTATTTCTGAAAATATACACCAGTCAAAATTGGCAAAAGGCATTATTTCTAGAGAAAGAAACCAGACAACTGAGGGTCTGGAGTGGAAAGAAAAGTTATTATTTTCTTTTTTTTTAATTATATAATTCCTTACACTGTTTAAATTTTTACTATGAACATGATTTCTCTCAATAAATGTAATGGATGCATTTAATTTGCTGGTTTAAGTTTGGATCTATGGGTAAGAAATAGCAAATTGAGTAAAATGATGTCACAGTTGGGACTATGTTTTTATGGCCCCAGTAGTATTATAATTTGAATGACTCCAAGAGGACTGGATCAGAGCTGGCTTTGCCCAGTGTGTTTTGAGGCAAACCTTAGGAACAACAGATGGTTTTCATAAAGGATCCCATTAACGGTCTTTCTGCATTACTGACCTGTGCCTTAGTTCATTCAGGCTGCTATAATAAAAATACCATAAACTGGGTGGCTTATAAACAACAGAAATTTATTTCTCATAGCTCTGGAGGCCGGAGAGTTCCAGATGAAGGAACCGGCAGAGTCAGTGTCTGGTGAGGGGCCACTTTCTGGTTAATAGACGGCGCCTCACATGGTGGGAGAGGCAAGCCAGCTTTCTGGGGTCTCTTTTTTAGTAAGGACACTAATCCTATTCATAAGGGATTGTAACCTAATCACCTCCCAAATCCCCACCTCCTAATGCCAAATCATTGGTGATTCGGTTTTAACTCAGGAATTTTGGAAGATTCAAGCATTCAAACCAAGCCACCTAGCACATAAACGAGGGAGCCATTGAATACTCTCAAGCAGGAGACCAACCTGGTGAGATGGCATCTTAGAACAACCGCTTTGAGGTGAATAAGACAGATTGGAATAGGGGCAGAACTCAGGGACGCTAGTTGGGAGGTTATTTCTGCGGTACAGGTGAACATTTGAGGGCCAGAACTAAGGCAGTGGCAGAGGAAGGCTCCCTGAGGATTAATAAGGGTGGAGAGATGGAAGGACCTGGAATTTGGCTGTGGGCCGGGGGTAGAGGGTCAGTTTGTGACGACTCCTAGGTCCCTGGCTTAGGCAGCTGGGTGCATTCAGTGTAATGAAATGGAAAGACAGAGGAACAGTAGGTTCGGGGAGGATAATGGATGCACTTCCTCTTCCTTAGGCTCCTGGTTCACGGGGTTGGCCAGAGCTGTGGATAAACCTGTGTTTCAGCTGAGGGTGGGGGCAGGGTACCGCTGATGATCGTGGTGGAGGGGACAGGTGGGGGGCACTTCTTTTCAGGAGAGACAGACAACGAATGAGGCTCAATGGAGGAGACAAATTCCCACGAAGATGATGAGTTCTAGAAGGAAATTTGGCTAATTAAAATTATAACATATTTATGTTGGCACTCAGAAGAAAACGCAGGAGACACGCAAGTGCTCTGACGATGATTATAGCACCTGATGTTCCTTGAGGGGAGGCTGGCAGCACTGGCAAGGAGCAGCAGTCAGGATGTCTTAAATGGCCAGATGAATTAATTATTGTGTCATGGGGAAGAAATGCATCTCACCCAGAAGAACACGGAGGGTCTCTTTCCAGATATTTTTATGTCTCAGCAACCCCGAAAGGTTGAGTATAACCCGGGGTGGGGCTGGCTCTGCTAACTGAAGCAGAAGTGTAGAGGTAATTGAAGGTAAAAATGATGATTCCTGGCTTCTCTTTGGCCAGTCGTTTAAATTGGTGTTCATTCAAAAGCTTCCTCTATGAAATGAGATTAAATGTGAAGCAATTGCCATTTTGGCAGCTTATGTCCACGAGGAGGAGACACCAGCTGCAGGGACGTGGGAAAGCCTCCTCCGCAAGCTAAGGTCATTCTTCACCTCTTAGTTCCTTGTACTGTTAGGTCAGGGGGCAGAGCAAGGGGGATGGAGCCAAGTAGAGAGAACAGTATGAACAAAACCTTTAAGCCAAGAAATAAAATAGTACTTTCAAAGAAAGACTAAGTCATTAAGCATAAATCGGTACCCTAGAAAGACATTTGCTTCTGTAGTCTTCTCAACCAACTTCAAATAAAATAGATGTTGATGTTGACAATTTACAAAAGGAGACTGAGATTCAGAAAAGTTACTTGTCTGAAAACACGTAACTTGTAAATGCTAGAACTATCTTCTCCAACCCCTGTTTGAACTATTCATTTCTATACTTCCCTACATTAACACATAAGATGGTGGTTGGGGGAGCGGTAAGA
The DNA here is from genome assembly GCA_963575035.1 of Avahi laniger. Lineage (NCBI taxonomy): Eukaryota > Metazoa > Chordata > Mammalia > Primates > Indriidae > Avahi > Avahi laniger. The sequence continues at coordinate 2,848 of CAUYSK010072827.1, forward strand.
ACGGTGTCGTTTTCTCAGTGTGTCCAACTGGTTACATTTTGAAAAAATTCTTTAAACAGAGAAAAAATCAGCTGGGCGCGGTGGCTCACGCCTGTAATCCTAGCACTCTGGGAGGCCGAGGCGGGTGGATTGTTTGAGCTCAGGAGTTCGAGACCAGCCTAAGCAAGAGCGAGACCTCGTCTCTACCAAAAATAGAAAGAAATTAATTGAACACCTAAAAATATATAGAAAAAATTAGCCAGGCATGGTGGCGCATGCCTGTAGTCCCAGGTACTCGGGAGGCTGAGGCAGAAGGATCGCTTGAGCCCAGGAGTGTGAGGTTGCTGTGAGTTAGGCTGACGCCACGGCACTCACTCTAGCCCAGGCAAAAGAGTGAGACTCTGTCTCAAAAAAAAAAAAAAAATGTGATATATGTATACCATGGAGTACTACTCAGCCTTAAAAAAATGGTGAACTAATACTTTTTGTAACAACCTGGATAGAACTGGAGACCATCCTTCTAAGTGGAGTATCACAAATATGAAAAAACAAACACCACATGTACTCATTATTAAATTGGAACTAATCGATCCACACTCATGTGCACACATGATAGTAAAACTCAGTGGAAATCAAGCAAGTAGGAGGGGGGAGAAGGGGATGGGTAAATTCACACCCAACGGGTACAATACACACTCTCTGGGTGGTGGACACACCTATAATTTTGACTCAAACTGTACAAAAGTAATTCATGTAACCAAAACATTTGTACCCCCATTATATTCTGAAATTTAAAAAATACCTAATTATAAAAAGGTGAAAAACTGAAATACTGATTTCCTCTGGGATTGAGAAATTGGTAGCTGGGCACTGGGGCAGGAAGGAAACTGTTCCCTGTATACTCTCTTGTACCTTTAGAATTTGTGACATATGATGGTATTACCTACATAAAAATAAACTAAAACACTTGAAAAATGCATACAGAAAAATTTAATCATACGTTTCTCTGTTTTTCTAACTAATAGTTTCAATTACTATTAATGGCCCAAGTTTTTTTATACTAGTAAAATATGTATCTATTGTAACAGGCTCAGAACAATAGTAACTATTGAACAATGTTTCTACTCAAAGCACGAGATCCTTTTATTTTCATTATCAGTTATTAATTCACATGTTCATTCATTTAACTATGATCTGTTGAGTGTTCTCAGTGTGCCAACACGTGCACTAGACTTATAAAGTGGAAAAGATGCAAATCTTATTTTAAGGAGCTCACAATACAGGAAGGAAGACAGAAAAGTAAACAAGTAACTCATTCAGTCCATAACTATTTATTTAGCATCTACTATATGCTGGGCAAATTAATATAGTGTGATAAGTCTAAAAGGAAAGAGAAGAGCCCAAGGCATAAAGGGAACATCCAGCTCAATCAGAAGAGGTGAGAGAAGTTCAAGAGACAAATGGGAATTACCCAGTCCATGGAGGGGGCAAAACATGCTCACCACATCCAAAAGCTAAGCAAATCCACAGCACGTTCAGGAACCCACAGGCAGCTGGCTTGCCTTGAGAGACAAGTGTGAGAGGGTCATGAGGAGAAATGAAGCTGGGGCAGTGGACCAGGAGAAGTGAGACCACAGAGGACCTTGCTTGTGGGTTGGGATTTGAGCCCAAAGACACCAAAGAGATACAAAGGTTTTCAAGCATGTGGGATTCCCAAACAGTAGTTTCCAAACTTAGTTGTGTATCTGTATCACCAAAGAGCTTGATTTTCAGTTCCCACCCGGGCTTACTGAATAAAAATTTTAGGGTGTGGGGCTCTGAATCTGCATTTTTTTAAAGTTTGCCAGGGAGTTCTGATAGTAAATCAACCACAGGAACCACTGATACCTAGGATCTACTGACATGGACTCCTCAAGCATCAAAATGCCTCCTAGTGACTGAGAATAAAACAGGAAAAGCACTTCTCTGCTCTTCCCTCCTAATGGAAATGTTGAGTGTGGAAGAAAGCTGGTTTTATCGGGCTGCTCAACGCCAGAGAAAAAGAAAACAAAAAGCAGGAACAATGGGATAAATCAAGGCCAGTCCCCTAAAGGCGAACATTTATAAGTCTTATCCTACAAAGGAAAAAAACAAGTGAGAGCCCAGTTGTCATAGATACAAACATTTCTTCTTTCTTAGTCAGTACAAAACACAAAAGCAGAGGGTACAATTTAACATTACTTTTATCTCAGCCACATATTTGGAGGTAGAGCCTCATATTTGGCATTCACATGCATGCAGCACATACCACCTCAGTTGGCTTAAAATGGGGATTTTTTTTCACCACCAGAGGCAAAATGAGAAGTGGCAACTTGCCCCTGTACCAAGATAACATGATGCTTACTGAAGATTGGCAAGAGCTTTGCATTCACATCTCTTTAATGCTTTAATGCACCATGGTAAACATTCATCTCTATGTTGAGCTTGTCTTCCTTTCTAAAATTCATCTTAGCCACCATTGGAGGTATTTTGCAAGACATAATTACACACTAATTAGGAAAACCAAATAAGGAAAACCAAACTACCACACAAAGGTATATTTTTAAACATTTAAAGGACTTAAATCTACATGAGTCACATACTAAACAGAAATACCACCCACAATTCCGCCTGATCCGCACAGTGTTTCCTTCCAAAAAGCTAGCGTATGTTTATTCAATGTATTCATTCACTCATTCGATGGGTATTTACTGGGCAACCATCCTGTGGCAGGCACTGTAATAAGTATGATAAAGTGGTGAACACCACACTCCTCTCCCTGCCCTTACTTCACATACTTCTAGAGACAGACATTAGACAAAGCACAAGGACATGGGATAAAGTGCTATAAAGTGGAGGCACAAGATGCAGAGAAAACGTACAATGTGGGACCTAATCCAGTATGGCGTTATGGAGAGCTTCTCCTTAAGGACTTTGCTAATGCGGTGATTTGAAAAATAAGTAGGAGTCGGGAAGAAAGAGAGGAGGGAAAGAAGAGAAGGAGGAAGGATAAATATGTGTATAGATTGGGAGGCAGGGCAGGAAGGGAATGAGATAGAGGTAGAGGGAACAGCATTAGAAAATGTGCAGAAATGAGGTAGAACATGGTGTGCTTAAAGAATTGACAAAATTCTTATGGCTGGGCAGAGAGCAAAAGGAAGACATAGACAATACATCAAGAAAGGAGGTAGTAGAGATAGGCAGGGAATGGATACACAGGGTATATAATTCATCTGGAACATTCCCTTGAATTAGGCAGAGATGGGTATTTTTGTCCCAATTTATAATTAGCTCTAGAACATAAAAGTTAAGTGCTTTGTCCAAGGTCACCAAGTGAGAGCAAAGTCAGAAGTCTGCTGCACTAGATTCATTCACCTAATGCTTCCACTGAAAATTCAAATCAGGATATTGCTTTAGCCCCAAATTATATAAAATTAGAATAATTTAATAGAAGAGAATTGAAATGTATGTGATCCATACTTCTGTTTCAGTAATGGTACAATTTGGAAACGTCATCATTTTTATTTCTTGGTTGAGATGTCGGATAAAACACAATTTCTAATATTTTAATAGATATTAGCATCAATAAAAATATTTTTGTTCATAACATCAAATTATTGAGTGATATTGTATAATAGTTTTTCAAAATGTTGTCATTAGGAGAAACTAGGTAAACTGTACACAAGTTCTTTCTGCATTATTTGTTTTTTTTTGGTTTTTGGTTTTTTTTTTTTTGTTTTGAGACAGAGTCTGGGTCTGTTTCCTGGGCTAGAGTGCCATGGTGTCAGCCTAGCTCACAGCAACCTCAACCTCCTGGACTCAAGTGATCCTTCTGCCTCAGCCTCCTGAGTAGCTGGGACTACAGGAATGTGCCACCATGCTCGGCTAATTTTTTCTATTTTTAGTAGAGACAGGGTCTTGTTCTTGCTCAGGCTGGTCTCGAACTCCCGAACTCAAGCAATCCTCCTGCCTTGGCCTCTCAGAGTGCTAGGATTACAGGCATGAGCCACTGTGCCTGGCCATCTCTGCATTATTTCTTGCAACTCCCTGTGAATCAATAGTTACCTGAATAATAACTTCAACTGAAAAATGAAATTATCGATTTATTCAAAAACTGACAATAAGAAGGTAAGAGAGTATATTATGATCATTATATATTATAAAGATCTTCATTTTTTTTTTCAGAGTTTACTCCTAATTCATTCAAGGTCTTGTGACATAATAGAGTTAACACTAATCAAAGCGTTTCTAGATGCCAGATGCCTGGCTAATTGATTTGCCGTCTCACCTATGCCTTACAATAACTATAAAAATCAATGTCTTATAATTTCATTTTACAGATCAGAAAACACACAGAGCAGTTAAGTAATTTGCCCATAGTCTCACAGCTATGAGTATAGAGTATAGCAGAGCCAGGATTCAAACCCAGGTCTGTGTGGCCCCATAGCCTGTTTCCTAAGTTGGAGGCCAGGTCCCACGTTTTCTTACTTCTATGAGTCATTCATTCCCTTTAGACATCCATGTCCTGTATTCAAGGAAGAAGGGGAACCAGATGACCTCTGATTTCATTTCCAGTTCTAAATATGTGTTACCTTACACTGAAATGGTAAAATAAATGTCATATATGCTCTCTAAAAGCAGCTCTATAATAAAATATTTTACTGTTTTTCATTTCTTTCCCCCTTTCCTTAGCCTAGATGACTATTAGAGTGAACTATAGGGTGACTGTGCTTTTAGTAGTTCTATGAAACCTATATGGACAATATGTCTATGTGATTATATTGACATGTGTCATGTAGATATAGATATATGTACCATACAGACAATAAAAAGGTTCTATGGCAAATATCTTAAGCCATAAGAAAACAAGGAAATGTACTAGCTCATGTTACTGCAATGTGCAAGGACAGGCAGGCCAGTTTCAGTCATGGATGGATGCTCAAACCATGTTCCCCGGGAGAGACAGAGAAGGGAGAAAGAGAGATTGTCTTAAGCTGAAAAGGGGATAAAGAACTTGGCCCCAAGTCATTTCTACCCTTTAACCCCCAGAGTAATTGCTATACGCTACCCAGTCCTCTCCCAGATCAACTTTTCTTTCAGGTGCCATCTCAGAAATTTCTGCTATTCCTGTGACTCACATCCCCCCACCCCAGGTCCCACTCCTCACTCTGGCCCTTTCACAGCTTCTGAAAAGAACTACGTGTACTCACTTTCTGCCTCTGCTTTCTCCCCTCCACTCACTCCCTAAACCTCTGCAATCCCTTTTCTCCACCCACCTAAACCCCACTCAAACCGCTTTTGCTTACAGCACAATGACTTCCACCTGGCCCCTGCAGTGGACCTTTTCTGCTCTCAGCTTCTTACTCTCCCAGGGGAATTTAACATGAGTGACAGCTACCCTCCTGAACGCTCTCCTCTTGGATTCTGCAATAAAACATCTGCCTGGTTTTCCCCATTCCTGACTGTTCCTTTTCAATATTCTTGACAACTGCCTCTTCCTCTGCCCACCAATTAAACTAATTTCTTGAGGGCTTTTTCCTGGGCCCTCTTTTCCTCTCTCTCTCCTCTCTACTTTGCTGATCACTCCATTCCCACAGTATTAACTTTGTGAATCTGCTGACACTCCCAAATTTACCTCTTGTTTTGACTGCTCCGCTGCCTATTTAATACCTCCATGTGGATGTCTCATAGGATTTTCAACCCCCAACCTTAATTTTTCATCCCTCCCTCTTCATAGCCACCCTCTCCAAAAAGCCTGCTCCTCTACCTTCCTGATATTAACAAAGGGTTCCACCACGCACCTGTTAGGCAGGTCAGAAACATCCCTTTAGCTCAACACCCCACACAGCTGTGGCTATTGTTAGTTCCCATCGATTTTTTCCCAAAATACAGCTTGAATCTATTCACCCCTTCCCATCCCCACTTACCCCACCTCCAAACCATCATCTTCTTTCTTCTGGATCAGACTCTAAACTGGTCTCTTCACATCCAGTCTAATTTCTTTCCAATACATTACCCTTAAGAAGACCGAGCAATTGCTCTGAGATGAAATCCAGAGATGTTACCCTCCTGCTTGCCACCCCTAAATGGCTTTTAAGTCCATATGGATAAAATATAAGACCCAATTTCACCTCAGAGTACTTTCCCCCAGATCTGAAACTTCTCATCATTCCTGTCTCTTCCCTACGTATCTCATTTCTTCCCTCTTGGCATGACCCACCCCGTTATCCCATTTTCTGTTCTTCACAGTCCTTAGCACTATGTGAAATTATCTTCCTGACTTATTCCTTTGTTTAACATCTAATTCCTGCCTCTAGAATGTAAGTTCCATGAAGGCAGACATCTTGCTTGTCTTATTCACCTATGTGAGCCTAATGCCCAGAGCAGTGCCTGATATACAGTGGTCACTCATTAAACAACTGCTGAATGAATGAATGAATGAAGCACAGACATATTTGATGTGCATTGTCTTGACTGTAGATGAAAGGAATAGAAATAAAGCAAGCAGTATGTTTATTTTTAGCTCAACTTCTATCGGAAGAGAATAATCTAATAATGCCAACATTCTTTCTTTCTGGTCAGTTTTCAGTATGAACTCATTATATATTTCAAATTGAAATCTAAACACCCACAATCACTCTCAGATTACTTCATAGCACTCTATCAGCATGACATAATTATTTACTCTAATATGATTAACTGAGTCATTCCTTTCTCCTTATACAAAATTCTAACCAAGTTAAAAGTGATTTTGTATACATTTGAGGGAAAGACAGTCATTCCTAACAATAACAAGATTTTCTGTGGTCATGTGATAGTCTGTCTTCTAAATAATAGGATACTTTTACAGGATATTTTTAAAGGGTGCTTTTTTGATATCAGTAAAGCCCTTTATTCTGTTGAACATCTTAATGAGTATTTGAACACATAAGTTTAGGGCCAGAAGTTGAGGACAGTTAAACTATTATATAAAATAAAACTGAAGCTCTCAGCAACAGGAGATGTGAAGGATATTTTCTGAATATATATTAGAAACATTTTTAACAGAGTTACAATATTATGATGATAAGGAATGTGAACAATCCATATACTTGTTTAGAGAAGCTGTTAATTCTTGACTTGCCTTGGTAATAATTTCTTCTCTCGGAATCATGATGTTGATAATGACGATGTGATGACCACTAGCAATTATCAAGGACTGAAAATATACCAAGCTCTGTCCTAAGCACTTGGTGTGGATTATTTCAATCTTCCTCACAATTTTCCTAGAGTCACCCAGAGAGTAAGTGGTGGAGTTAGATACAAACTCAGATTTTCCCACGCTCTTAATTACTGTGCTAAAAGAAGAGCAATAGCTCCTCTATCAAAATTCTAACAGGAAGCCACCACTGGCTAGTGTGATGCTGGTGTGACAGAAATTTTGGAAGAAAGAAATTATGTCACTGTGGAGTTTGTCCATGAAAGAAGAGAAAGTCCAAAGACCAAGTTAAGACATGAAGTTAGGATCTGTTATGGTTTGAAAGTTGTGTCCTCTCTAAAAGTCACATTGAAACTTAATCCCCAATGCAATAGTACTAAGAGGTAGGGCCTTTAGGAAGTGATTAGGCCATGAGGACTCTAGTCTCATGGTTGGGATTCGTGCCTTATAAAAGGGCTAAAGGGAACTAGCTGGGCCCATTTGCCCATCCACCTTGTGCCAGGTGAGGACACAGCAACAAGGCACATCTTGGAAGCAGAGAGCAGCCCTCACCAGACACCAGGTATGCTGGTGCCTTGATCTGGGGCTTCCAAGCCTCCAGAAATGTGAATAATAATTTTCTACTATTTATAAATTATCTAGTCTAAGGTATTCTGTTATAGCAGTGCAAATGGGCTAAGACAAAATCTTAATAAAAATGTTCTTTAAAATTAGAAGTAAAACAAACATGATGTCACACTCAGAAGTTCTAAATAGGAACCTACCTACCTCAAAAAGGAATTGGAGACTCTAAAGAATGACATTTCAACACACACAAACACATACACACGCACACACACACATACACACACACTTGCAAACAGCTTCAGAGAGGAGACAAAAGAACAAAGGCTTCCAGAGATGATAATGTGGCTACTTTCCCTCAGAGGAGACTTTCTGAGCGGTTCAAACTTCAAAACGACCACATAAAAGATGGAAGGAGAAGCATATGACAAAGAACGAAATATAGGAGTAGCACTGACCTATATGAAGAACGTCAGAAACATTTAACTAAAGCCAGGAATGAGCTGCAGCCTGTGAAAAATGCCAAAGATGACAAAAAGGTTAGACTGCAAAAACAAAAAGAAAAGACATTCAGGGCCAGAAAATGAATAAAGAATATTATGTTCTTGGCTCTCAGTGGTGGGTGGACATGAAGCAGTAGTTTAGCATTTGTCAGAAGCTATACAGGGTATTCGGCTGAGACATATGCCAGTGTTGGGTCCACCAATCAGGCTGACTCAGCTACCAGGAATATTCCAGACCCCCACAAAGAGGCAATGTACCTTTCTTAAAACACACAAACAAAAATGTCATAGATGATGTATCCAACTTCTATTTAATTATTGTCTTCTACAAAGAGCAAACAGCAAAAGGTAGACTAAGTATTGTTAAAAAGTAATTGAAGCTATGAGAAGAAAATCATGAGAAGCCCCATTATTTCAATCAAGCTCAGCCTTCAGGCCCTAATAAATTATATCCCAAGTTTCTGAAAGACTAGCCTAACTGTCTTGAAAATCAAACAATGATTTTAAATTAACAGAAAAGCTAACTGTCCAAATTCATCCTTGCCTCAGGGCTTCTGCACTTGCTGTTCCCTCTGCCTGGACTACCTGGATCTTCCTCTAGTTCGGTCTCTCACTTTATTCGGGACTCTCCTCAGATGTTACCTCCCCAGCCTCCCTGACCATTCTACCTAAACAGCTTACAACCCCTCTCCATTATTCTCTATCTCCTTGCCCAGAGTTACCTTTCTTCAGAGCATTTACCACTACCTAAGAGATGTTTCTGCTTATTTGTTTGTTATCTTCTTCCCACATAGAACATACCTCTGTGGGATTTAGACTTAGTCTTATTCACCTTCTGCATAGTACCTAGAACATTCCAGGCACTGAGTGAGTAATTGTTGCATGAATGAATGAATATGTCCATGAGTAGGGAGCTCTACCTTGGTAATAGTTTTTGGAGATCATGACAGTATCAAATGATAAGATTTATATGAGCCAATAAAGTTAGGTTGTAGCATTTTTTAAGATGGTATTTTAGACTTTGTTAGCACAACAGCAGTACCTTAGGGATACATTAGAATCTCCCAAGTATATTTACAATTATAGTATCCATTTGTGGGCTGTTATCCCAAAATTTGTGTTTCAATATGTATGGGGTGAGACACAGGCATCTTTTTATTAAAGGCATTTCTGTGACTCATCCCCTATTAAGATCCTCTGGTTAGAGAAATAGAGGTGGCCATTGAGTTTTGTCAACCAGTGTTCCAAGCATGTCTAAAATATAGTGAGATTCTGTCTCGAAAAAAATGAAAAAAAAAATTAGCTATGCATTGTGGCATGCACCTATAGTTTTAGCTCCTCAGGAAGCTGAGACAGGAGGATCACCTGAATTCAAGGCTGCAATGAGCTATGATCATGCAAATGCACTCCAGCATGTGCAACAGAGCAAGACCCTCATTGCTGAAAAAAAAAAAAAAAAAGAAGAAGAAGAGTAACAAAAGTTACAGGCAGCCTGATCTGCAAGGGGTCTCCCTCCTTCACTGCAAATCTCTGGGCTAATTGAGGAGCTGCTCAGAGTCTGTGCAGAGACACTTGACCAAGGAGCAGGTGCATCACAGACCTGGTGCCTGCTAATTCCAGATTTCTACAACTGATGCCATCCTCATTGTTATGGTGCATGGAACCAAGTCACATGGGACCCAGACTCCTAGCAATAGCCTTTGCATCACCCCTGCTGAGCTGGGGAGAGAACAGATGATCCTCTGTGTAATGTCGTGTGACTGGGGGCTGGCATGCCGTCCCCTGGCATGGAAGCCAAACAGAGTGGGAGATGCCACAGGCACTACTTGGGAAGCCTGGGATGACTGCATCAGTGGGCTATAGATGTGGGGGGAGAACCTGGGCTGAACAGCAGTGTCAGCCCGCCTATGTAGACCCTATGCCATTGAGACTGTGTGACAGGGCATCAGTAGTCCCCATGCTAGTGGAACAATCCCCCATAAGGGTGGCTCTGCCCCCAAAATCCCCAGAGCTCTCACTGTGCCTGAGTTCATGGCTCTGCACCTGTAGCTCCAGGGCCCCCACTGAGCCTGCAACTCTACCTCCGAGACTCCAGAATTGGGCCTGGACCCCAAGACCCCACTACTGAGTCCCCACCACTAACCCTGAGCCAGCAGAACTTCCCTGAGGTCCAATACTTCACTCAGGACCTCCCAGCCCTAAGCAGCTGTCACTCCTGGACTTGGTTGAGACAGAGTTCCCAGCGAAGGATAACAGGTACCTGCAATCCTATTAACCCAGAGCTGAGAGAAGGGGAGACAGATGAGAAGAAATCAGCAAAAGAAACCGAGCATCATGAAAAAACAAAATAGTTCAACATTCCCAAGTGAACACAACAGAACTATAGTAGTGGACCCCACCCACAAGGAAATTGCAGAAATGACAGAAATGGAATTCAGAATAGGGATGGCAAATAAGATGAATGGAATTGAAGAGAAAGTTGAAAACCAACAAAAAGAAGCCAAAAAAAAAAAATTTCAGTAAATCCAATAATACTACATAATCTCTACATGCATAAACTAGAGAACATAGAGAAAATGGACAAATTCCTGGAAACACACAACCTACCAAGACTCAACCAGGAAGAAATGGACTCCTGAAAAGACCGATAATGAACAAGGAGATCAAAAGAGTAATAAAAAACCTCCCAGCACACAAAAAAGCCCTGGACCAGATGGATTCACTGCTGAATTCTATCAGACTTACAGAGAAGACCCAGTACCCATAATACAGAAATTGTTCCATAATATTGAGAAGGGAACCCTCCCGAACTCATTCTACAAAGCCTGTATCACCAAACTCAAGAAAGGACACAACAAAAAAAGAAAACTACAGACCAATATCTCTTATGAAAATGGCTGTAAAAATTCTCAATAAAATACTAGCAAACTGAATTCAACAGCACATCAAAAAATAATCCACCAGGACCAAGTGGGCCTAATCCCAGGGATGCAAGGATGGTTCAACATACATAAATCAATAAATGCGATTCACCACATAAATGAAAGCAAAAACAAAGACCATATGATCCTCTTAATAGATGCAGAAAAAGCATTCAACAAAATACAGCACCATTTTATTATAAAAACCCTTAACAAACAAGGCGTACAAGGAACACATATCAGAATAATATCAGCCATATATGACAAATCCATAGCCAGCATTGCACTGAATGGGAAAGGTTGAAAGCATTCCCTCTAAGAACTGGAATAAGACAAGAGTGCCCACTGTCACCACTTCTGTTCAACATAGTGCTAGAAGTCCTAGCCAGAGCAATCAGACAAGAGAAGAATATAAATAGCATCCAAATTGGGAAAGAAGAGGTCAAATTATTGCTCTTCACTGATGATATTATCTTGTATCTAGAAAACTCCATAAATTCTACCAAGAGTCTCCAAGAATCGATAAATTCAGCAAAGTCTCACAATACATTATTAATGTACATAAATCAGCAGCATTTCTATATATCAATAACAGTCAAGAGTCAAATCAAAGACTCAACACCATTCACAATAGCTACAGAAAATAAAGAAGAAAATAAAAGAAAATAACATATGTAGGAATATACTTGACTAAGGAGGTAAAATATCTCTACGAGGAGAACTACAAAATTCTGAGGAAAGAAATCGTAGAGGATTCAAACAAATGGAAAAACATATTATGCTCATGGTTAGGTAGAATAAACATTGTTAAAATGTTCATAGTACCCAAAATGATTTATAGATTCAATGAAATTTCCTCAAATTACCAAAGTCATACTTTGTAGATCTAGAAAAAACAATTCTACACTTCACTGGGAACCAGAAAAGAGCCCTAATAGCCAAAGCAATCTAAGCAAAAGGGACAAATCTGGAGGCACCATGTTACAAGACTTGAAAGTATACTACAAGGCTGTAGTAACCAAAATACCATTGTATTGGTACAAAAATAGAGACATAGACCAATGGAACAGAACAGAGAATCCAAATATAAAACCATCTACCTATAATCAACTGATCTTTAACGAAGTGGACAACAATGTGCACTGGGGAAAAGAAGCCCTATTTAATAGATGGTGCTGGGAAAATTGGATAGTCACTTGCAGAGGAATGAAATAGAATCCATATCTCTCATGACTCACAAATATTAATTCAAGATGGATAAAAGATTTAGATATAAGGAATGAAACCACAAGAACTCTTGAGGAAAATGTAGGTAAAACTCTTCTAGATATCAGCCTAGGCAAAGAATTTATGAAAAAGACCCCAATGGCAATCACGGTAACACCAAAGATTAATGAATGGCATTTGATTAAACTAAAAAGCTTCTGCACAGCTAAAGAAACAACAGAACAAATAGACAACATACAGAATGGGACAAAATACTCAAAAGCTACACATCGATAAAGGGCTAATAACCAGAATTTACAAAGAACTCAGGCAATTCAGTAAGAAAAAAAACAAACAATTAAAAATGGGCAAAAGACATGAACAGAAGCTTCTCAAAAGAAGAAAGACAAATGGCCAACAAACACATGAAAAAATGTTCAATATCACTAATCATCAGGGAAATGCAAATTAAATCCCCAATGAGATATCACTTTACCTCAGTTGGAATGACATTTATCAAAAAGTCCAAAACAATAGATGCTGGCATGGATGCAGAGAGAAAGGAATTCTTATACATTGTTGGTGGGACTTCAAATTAATACAACTTCTATGGAAAACAGTATGGAGATTCCTCAAAGAACTAAAAGTAGATCTACCATTCAATCCAGCAATCCCACTATGGGGGTATTTACCCAAAGGAAAGAAACACTTTTCATCTAAAAGACACCTACACTTGAATGTTTAATGTAGCACAATTCACAACTGTAAAGATGTGGAATCAACTCAAGTGTCCATCAATTCATGAGTAGATTTATAAAATGTGGTATATGTATACCATGGAGTACTACTCAGCCATAAAGGAAAGATGAATGAATACCTTTTGCAACAATCTGGGTGGAACTGGAGACCATTCTCCTAAGTGAAGTATCTTAAGAATGGAAAAAAAACACCACATGTACTCACTATTAAATTGAAACTAACCAATGAGTACACATGTGCACAGAGGGAAGTAAAACTCAGTGGAAATCAACCAAGGGGCAGAGGGAGGAAGGTAAGGGCAAAAACCTATCTAACAGGTACTATGAACACTATTCGAGTGAAGGGCACACTTTTAGCCAGGACTCAGGCATCACAAAAGTGATCCATGTAACCTAAAACATTTGTACCCCCCTAATATTTTGAAATTAAAAAAAAGACAAATTCAGGAAATAATTATCATTTCATTGCCTAATATGTACCTTTGGCCAATTCACAGGTAAGAAAAGTTGTAAATGTCTTTACTTTGGTCACAACAGGGACCTTTGAGGGAGTCCCTATGCTGCTGTAGGGTTATGTTTAGCCTGGAAAAGAAGTGACAACTCATGAGAGCTGACTTCAGATATCTGAGGGACCGAGACTCAGAAAAAAGGAGACAGTTTTATTTTGTCCCTAATTCCAACCTCTGGAATAACTCAATAGGAACAAGAGAAGTAAAAAGAGACAAGTACTGACCAAGAAGTCACCCAACCTAGGTTCTGGCCCTACTCCATTAGTTAGGTTTACCACTAACCATTATGACCTGAATGAGTCCTTTATTTCCCCCGGTCTCAGTTTTCCCAACTGTAAAGCAGCATAATGCCTACCTTTCCCGCCTCATACTGCCTTTGTGAAGAAAGTTTTCTGAAAACTATGAAGTTACATACAGGTGATGTGATTATTACCAAGTTACAAGATCAAAATTTAATTGCTTATCAAGAACTTTCTAATGTTTAAAAAAACAACCCGGTAGTATAAACTGTTTCAAACTGGGGAAGGTCAAACTGGGGATGAAAGGCACAGATTACCAATGTCACTGAAGTCCTTCCTCCTTGAGAAGGAGAGAGAATGGGTAACCATGTTCTCTAAGCCAGTGCCAGTGACTGTTTTGTTTTGTTTTTTAGTTTAAGGACTTCTTTTGCATGTTAGAAAATTTCACTGAACACACTGCTCACATATACATAAGAAACAGGGCTGGAGAAGAGACCATACCTTGAGCAGCACCTGATTAGGAAAATTCAAAATAACCAAAGTGTACAGAACTATGTGCTATGAATGCTCGTGCATTCAAATAATTTATATTTTTCAAGCATTATGAGACCCATGTCCACGTGAAGAAGAGCAGTGTTATTATGTATAAGAAATTACTCAGATTTCGGGAAAGACCAATACTAAAAAATACACATTTTAGACTAGCACACATTTTGCAATAATTCGTTCGTTTTCTCAGACTAAAGCCCACAGACATAGAATCCTTAGTTTTTTGCCACACTAAAATAACCAGTGGGAAGCCTCTAAGTCCGCTCAGTCTATGCAAATGAAACAAAGTTCTGCCGAAAAATAAATCTTCAAAATGTTCATTTCTCTTAACTCCAGCAAGTAAATTTTAAACAAGCAATGAATGGGTCTCGAATATTTTTCCTTATTCATTAAAGATGCCACTGATTGTAAGATGTCCCATTACTATATATACTGAGAGTGGGAAATAAAAATACAGCCAATTAAACTATGAAAGAATGCTTTCTCATCACTTAAAATTTTTACTTTACCTTTGTTGAAAAGCACTTTAAAGCTTACTTAGATTGATTTTTATAATATATATTATTGTGCACACATTAAAAAGAAATAAATTCATTAATATATCCCTAAACTTTCTTCATTTGCAGAGTTTGAATCTCCTAAATCAATTTTGATCAGGCGTTTTCAATCTCTGTGCTTTTCCGTACAAAATCATTCTCTGTGCCATCGCGAAGGTGATGGGGTTGCAGCAGCTCTGCAAAGAGTGACCTCAAATCATCTCCAACATTTTCTTCTGAGCCACTGACGCCTATTCTGCAAGTTCTTGTACAAATCCAGTCAAAAGCAATGACATCACAACTGCAGTCTGGCTAACAACAAGTACAAGATGCATCCCAACCTCAAAGACATAATAATGTGCATCTTGGGAACAATAAAATACAGAATCAGTTCTGAAAAATAATTTTCTAATTAATGATGAAAATAGGCTTATCGTCCTGAATAACTCATTGGTGGTGTTCTCAGTCTTGTGAGTCTCAAGGCTAGATATGGAACCTGCTTTTAGTCTCCCTTCTCTGTCATCTGTTAATAACTCATCCTTATGAATCCCCGCTTTGCACTGTACATTGGACTTGCTCCTGGCTGCTCAGTCCCACGTCTATTATCCTCCTTTAGGCTTTAACCCACTTCAAACACTTGATAATTGCAGCTTCCTAATTGCCCTTCCCACCTGCAGTCTCTCTGCAATCCAACATATTAGGATTAATGACTTTCAAACCCTTCTTTCATCATTAATTCCTAGTTCAAACATTCCCATTGGCTCCACTTTTCCCATGGTTCAAACACCAAACTTCTTTGAAGACCCCGTAATCTGACCTCACGGTATTTGTGAAACTTTATTTCCCACCCTCCTCTTCACACATCTGGCCTGATGCTTAGGCTGCTCTCCTCCCTATCTTTTATATCCACCATATGCATTCCCAACATCGCGTCTTTGATCAAGCTACCTCCCTCTCCCTCTATCCACTTCTAATCTTTTTCCCCTGACAAAGTTTTTTCTGACTTTTCCAGGCCCTGTGGACTTCCTCTTCCATATTCCTGTTATGCTGATGGTGAGTGTGTTTTGGTTTTAGACCGAATGTGCATTCTTATTTTTTTTTCCCTATAAGACTATCAGAGAATCATCAAAAAACAGAACACATCTTGGGGCTCAGTCATCTCCTGCTGAGTTAAAACCTAATTCATTTTTTAGTCCATGCTCCTCATGGTTATTTGCAAGGGTTACAACCCTGCTACTGTATCCCCTCACCTTCACCACCTCCAATCTCAGCCATCTGGCATCTTAAATCCATGCTCAGTAATCACAAGGGTCAGCACACCCACCATGCCCCCTTTCATGGCCGCCAACAGGCCCGATACGCTCCTGCACAATATGGAATGCCCAAGGCTCACTCGTCTTGAGCACACTAAGCTGGTCTGCTAGCTTAGAAAGGAAGCGGCAGTTACAAATAGCAAGGGAGCTTTCTGAGAGAGGGACTTGCATGGTGTCTAAGATGTCTTGGTGTCTAAGATGCTTATATCAGACAATCTCAAGCTGACTTGGAAATTTAGAGAAAAAAAGTCTGTTAAAGCTCTACTTTAATGTGACTTGACTGCTCAAACGTTTTTTGGCCCTGAACTTTGAGTATGAGAAAGTAATTTTTATAAGACTTCTCCCAAACAATGGTCACATTATTTAAAAGACAAAATATGGTAGTGAGTTGAGAGTATAAACTCTGGAGCCAGATTGCCTCCATTGGAGCCCTAAAGCCATTGCTTATTAGCTGCGTGACCTTGGGCAAGTGACTTTAAAGTCTCTGTGCCTTACTTTCCTCATCTGTAAAATGGGAATGATAACAATACTACTTATTTCATAGGGTTGTTGTAGGGTCAAATGAAAAATTCTTAGAGCAGTGCCTAGTACAGAGTAAGTGCTCAAAAAGTATTAGCTACCACTATCATTGCCATTACCATCATCATTTTTATTCTTTTTTTTTCTTTTTCTTTTATTTCAGCATATTATGGGGGTACAGATGTTTAGGTTACGTATGTTGCCCTTGCCACCCCCTCCCCTCCTAAGTCCGAGTTTCAAACATGTCCATTCTTCGGGTGGTGTGCATTGCACTCTTTGTGTATGCGTTTTTATTATTTTTTATTAAAATAAATATTTTATTTATTATTATTACCATTTGTTACTAAAAGCATCTGCCGGCAGGCCTGTTTCTAACACAAGGCAAAGCCTGGCTTCTCTGACATTCTTTCTTTAACTGCTCTTTAAGTATCGCTTTTCTCTAACATTCTGTCATCAGCTTTCCTCTCTTCCAATGTAAAATCTCTCCTTTGGGGACGTTACTGAACAAGCTTCCCTTGTGAGTTCTAGACTAACAGTCTATGTTAAGACTAATGCGCCATCTTTTGCAGTTTCCCGGGCCTGGGCTCATGCCGTTCCTGTCACCTAGAATCCCTTTCCCTTTTCCTCCATTTGAACGTAAACTCCCTTAGAAGCCTTGCCTGTGCCCTCGTTAAAGTACTTTCTCTTTCCCGTAGACTCTCAAAGTTCTATCAATATTTATTCTATACCACAGACCTTACCACAGTGTATGATAGTTAGTGGTTTCTCTCTTTCTTGTTAAGAAAGAGCTTAAGTAAATACTTCCTATTATATTCATTTTTGCACCCCTAATGCCTGGTACAGTGCCAGGCACAAAATATTTTTCAAAGTGATTATTAGGCTTCTGAGCCCAGATGAGCCTTTTCTAGGTGTTCTAAATACTTAACAGATTAACATTTCCATCTGTGGGGACTCCAAAAATGTATTGATAGATGCAATATAAAAGTAAGCAAAATATATATGCAAAGATTACTGACTCCAGTAGATATTAGTTTAGTGTCCAGAATATTACAAGAAATGAACTTGCATTTTTTCCTGGCATTGTCATGTTTTTTACCCAATGAATGGAGCCCTCAGGCGCTGGTCCTGCTGTCACTAATTGAAATGTGTTTTTCTGATATTCAGCTTGGGTTGTTTTGTTGATTCATGTAGCATCTTGCTTAATTAAATAATACAAGCGCTCAGTTACATAAGGGCACCAAATTTCCACTTCACAATTGAAGAGGCCATCATGGAAGGAGCTACTCAGTGTTAGATAATACTAAGTGACTGAATATACTGGCAGCACCAGTTGAAATAGAAAAACTCAAATTATTAGCCTCTCTGGCAGCTGCCTGCAGCCGTACAGTGGTGCAGTTCCATTTTACATTTGGATGTTCTTTGAGTACGTTGTAGAGAAAAAGTATAACAACAAGCACAAAAGCTCCCACATGTTGGGGCTGGGCATGGTGGCTCACGCCTGTAATCCCAGCGCTTTGGGAGGCTACAGTGAGGATCCCTTGAGGCCAGGCATCCAAGACCAGCCTAGACAACACAGCAAGATCCTGTCTCTACAAAAAGTTAAAAAGTTAGCCAGGTGTGGTAGTGGACTACCTGTAGTACCATTTACTTAGGAGGCTGAGTCAGGAGGGTCGCTTGAGTCCAGTAATTCAAGGTTATATAAACTGTGATTGGGCCACTGTGCTCCAGCCTGAGTGACAGAATGAGACCTTGTCTCTAAAAATTTCCACATGGGGGTAAAACAGAAGAAATAAGCCAATAAATCAAAACCTTAAATTGAAGATGATCGACTACTCTGATGTTATAAAACATGCAACTAATACATTATGTTTACCTCTCCAAAATCTTTATAGTAGTTTCTGTTTTCACTACTTCACAACATCAAAGCAATAATTCCAAGGACATGAAAAGCACTGAGTAGAGAACAGACTGCAGAAATTCAACTCTCAGCAATTCCATCCTCTGCGGCTTTCCTTCTTTTCTTAATCTCTCTAAGCCTCCGCTCTGTGTGATTAAGGAAAATCCTGCTCCTCCTCACACATTGTGTCCATGCTATACGTTATTCAGTCACTCAAAGTGAATTTGTAAAGTACATACAAAAGGTATATTCCAGGAACTCTATAAGCCACCCAGGATGCAAAATGAATAAGATACATCCTTCCCTCAAATAGCTCACAGCCAAGCAGAGACGTAGCCAGGCCTCTCCTCCTGCCTCGGCGCAGTTAGCCCCTGCCTCATGCCTAATTTTGGTACTTGCTGTAATGTACTAAAGTATTTCCTCACACATCTGTGACTCCCATTAGATCATAAGGCCCTTGGAAGCAGAAGCCACATCTTTTTCATGTGTTGCATCCATGGCGTTTGGTTCCATCTCCCGTCTCTAACCTCATCCCCAACTACTTTCCCTCTCCTTCGTTGTGCTCCAGCCACACTGGCCTCTATGCTGATCCTCAATATGCCAAAGAAACACATGCCTCAGGGCCTTTGCACTTGCTGTTCCCTTTGCCTTGATCACTCTTTCCCAGATATCTGCATTGTTAGCTCCCTTATATACATCAGTTTATGTTCAAATGTTCCTTTTTAGTGAGACCTTCTCCGACAGCTTTTTAAAACTTCAAGTCCTATACCACAGCATTTTCTACTGCCCTGCCATGTCTTTTTATCCATAACACACATCACTAACACAACTCGAATTCTCATCTTGCTTATTGTCTGTCTCACCCTGGCACTGAAATACAAGCTCCTATAAAATAGGAATATTTATGTATACTCTGTTGTATACACAGCATCTAAGATATATCCTAGTACATACATAATAAGGGATTAATAAATATGGAAGGAAAAAACAAACCACAAACAAAAACAAAGCTCCAACAACTAGCATAATATAATCTAGGCTCTCAAGGAAATGAAAATTTCTAGAGTTTGAAGGCAAAACTGGTAGGGAACATTTTGTTGGTTTGGCCATTACAATGTTTCTCTTTCCTAATAGCATGCAGATTTCCTTTTAGGGGCTTCTCTGTCCTCTGCTGTGTGAAGTCTTTGAGCATTATAAATTCAGGTGCCTGGCCTCCACCTAGGGCCAATCCTTCCACTAATTTCCCTGGTATAGCTGGGCTGAGGCCATAACGCAGTCTCTTCCTATTTGCACCCTGAGAAACTGCCCCGACAGTGGAAGAGGCAGTTGGAATTCATTAATCCGGACAGTGGCTTGCTCATCAGGCTGCTCCTGCTATGAGACCATTCCCCAGATGGCTCTCTCCTCACACCCATGTGGTCTCTCCTTGGTTCCCATCCATTTCCAGGCCTGGTTCTCCAGGCTCTGATGGATTCAGTGAGCTACCACAGCCTTCCCAAAGTCTTCTCTCTTCACTCAAGTCAGCCAAATCCATTTCTATTGCTTGTACCCAAGGAACTTCAATGATACAACATGAAAAAGAAAATAATAATTTTGAGGAATATCTACTAAGTGACAAATAAGTTTCCTCATTTGGCTCAGAGGAGAATGGGAGTCCAATGGGACTCCACGAAAGAGATGTGATCAGATCTAGTCTCTGAATAGCAGACAGAACCTGGATGGTTGGAGAAGGATGAGGCTCTGAGGCAAGGGAAAAAAAAACACAATATATAAAAACCTCCTACTAGGAGCCGGGTACTCTGCTAGACATAGTCCTCAAGATCTACAACTGGTAAGACGAAGGTGGAGCTTGTATTTGAGAAAAAATCAAACTGTGGTTTCAAGAGGGTTTACGCAAGACTGTGATATAAGATGAAATGACTAACAGAAGAACTGCTTAATTGGAGGGGTGCTAAATAAAGTTTAAGTATGAGGTAGAAAGAGATTAAATGCTAGAATATCTAAATTTAAATCTTCAGGCTATGACTATTCATCTCTGACCATGACTCAGGAATGAAAGTGAGGCTAGAAACAAATTTGATAAGAAACATAAATTTGAATATAAAATTTCAAATTTTCATCAGGCTTCACCCTGGAGACCGTGTAGCATAACAGTTAAACACGTACGTATCTGAGAATGATGGATTTCGGTTCAAATCCTGGCTCTGACATCAGAACAGATTTGGGGATTGTTAATTTACAAATTGTTTCATTTGTAATATAGGAATAAAGATGGTACCAGCCCACAACTTTTAAACTTCTCAAGAAATACCGACAATCGATCTTATCATTAAAATGCAAGTGACATGCTTCAGAAAAAAATTAAAAGACTTACAGAATTTTAGAAATTATTTAGTCCCACTCTATCGCTCTACTAGTAAGCAAGGTATAGCCCAGAGAAGTGAAATTCTTGCTCAAAGTGCCACAGCTAAGTGGCTGAGTGGCGGGGCCAGCCATGCAAAGCCCGTGTTTCTGGACACGCAGGGAAGTAGGCATTCTGATATTTCACAACCTAATGAAGCTAGGACCAAAGGTTTATTTTTACTAACTACATCTTACTTAATAAGTATGTCTTAATCATCTGCTATGGCCAAAGTCTCAAACACATTTTCCTCTCTGCCAGCCCTTTCTTACCACATTCAGGGGCCCAATGTCCTCAAATAGTTTTCTTTCTCCTCATTCCCATCAAAACCAGCTATTTCTACACAAGTGGAAATGACTGATTATAGTACCTCTATGGTACTTGTTATATAACAGGTACCAAGAAATACTCATTGAATGACTTCACTCATGAAACAACTTGCTGAAAAACAAAAATGCAAAAGGAAACAACTTAGAGTTGTGGCAAATTTGCATCAGGAAACTGATAGAGAAAACTTTTTGGAAGGGAAGGCGTCTTCTCCAGGTACCTCTTAAATGCACAAGACACAGGCATCAACATACTCAGAATGTCTTATGCAACGCACCTGGCGTCAGGAAAAGTGGCTAAATGTCGACTGTGGGATGTTTGCAGCAACCTCAAAGAAAAGTCATCCAATATAGCCAGACAATTTTTAAATGTCATGGTGTTTTCTATTAAGTACTTTTATCAATAACCACAGGATCTTTATACAATTTTAAATATCAGTTCAAAATGGCATATTTAGCCAAGTTACAATACACTATAAAAGACATTGTAAAAAAACAAGTTACAGAAACATTAAAGTTTAAAATGTACTGTAAACATGTTAAATTCTCAGTGAGGCAGAAATAGATTTTTATGCTAGTCACTGAGGGATGGGTCTAGCCTACTTTCCACAAGGAACAGATTTCTCCAGAATACATATAAAAGCTTATGGTATACTCACTGACAGAGAAAAAAAGTCAAATCTGCTTTTTTCCAGTCCAGACTTTTTTGTGTTCAAAGTGGATACTTAAGCTAAAAGTGAACCCACGGTACAACCACTGATAAACATAAATCAAATTAAACGTGACTTATAAATATGCTCTAGTAGTGAAATAAAATATGAGAAGTATTATCTTAGCAGCTGGATTCCAACAATGGCAGGAGAAGCACCTGGCAGGAAATCCTCGTCTGAGCAGGAAGGATGACTTAAGAGCCCTGGAAGAGAGACTGGGGGGCCCACGTGATGTCCATTATTGCCCAAAAAGCAGCCCCAGGGGCAGTTCATCTGCTGTAAGGGCAGAGGGCCGATAGTCTGTGATGACAGAATCAACTCTGGGGTTACCCAAAGTAAAGGGAAAGGCATGCTGGGATTAACTAAGAACATCTTTCTGGGTCCTACTCAATGAATACATTGAAACACTCAAGTAGCAAAATGACATAGACTTCTGAGCATGGTCTAATTTCCAAAGTACATTAAACATCATTCCTTTTCTTAGGCAAATGTAGAAGTATCCCCTAATTAATCCCTTATTTTCCCATCTCACAGACTTTATCTCACTGCTATGTAGAAAAAAAAAAATGTAGAGAAAATGGTTTCTTAGATCACCTTGGGTGCCTTAAAATATTCTCCACTTTAACAGCAATCCTATGTTGCTATAGGAATGTGATTTGATAAGTGAAAGAAGTTGCCACAGTTCTGGCAATGGAAAACCAACTCCCATTTGGAGAGCACTTTACAGTTTATAAAGTGCTTTCGTATACATTCTTGCACATAAGCCGCAATACAATGATATGCAATAGGCAGAAGGCCTGCGGTACTGCTACCCTTCACAGGCGAGAGCTGCGTTTCAAACAAATTAATGCACTTGCTCAAGATCACATAATCATTGAGTTGAAGAGCCGAGATTTAAGTGTAAAGCTGTCACCACTCTACCACAATACAACATCTTAAACAAACTGTGGACACGTGACCTTCAAAACCCATAGAAAATATGCCAGAGGAACAGATAATTTTACATGGATAATATATCACTGCAAGGTCTAGCATCCACTTCATAGAGGATTAGCTCTTGGTGTTTATGAAGCCAAAGAAAGAATTTCATTTAAGGTTTGTGGTGCAGCTTACTATATTTTAAATTGATTCTGTCCATGCTGCTGTAATCAAGAATAAGTCTATATATACATACATGTTTGATATTAAGTGACTGTCTTGTATTGATTTCTTCTTTGAAGTCCACCCAGAAGTAGTAAAAAATCATCTTCATAAAGCAAAATATTAATTTTCGCTTCCATTTTAAAAAATTCTAGTAACAGAATTCCTACTAGTGATTTGCACACATTAAACTATGTTAATGGAAGACAAAGTCAATTTCAAACTTTTCCACTAGGACTGAGATCATCTAACAGATTAAAAATCTTTATATGAAAGTAGAAAGGGACTAACTTCTGCAGATCAATTACTGCATGCCATTCTTTGTGCTAATGGTCATTGTATATGTATGTATACACGTTTCTCCAGGAATCTTCACAACAACTTTATGAAGTATAAACCATAAAACTCATTTAATGGATAAGGAAACTGAGGATCAAGAGAGAGTTAAAAAGTAACTTCTCTATAGTTACCGGCATAATAAATGGCACAGTTAACTTTTAAACCAAGTTCTATTAACACCAAAGAACCTGATTTTAACCACTTCATATGACAATATATATTGATTCAGCTTTTCCATCTACAAGTTTATTTAGAGAAACCATGATATATGTTTTTCCCCACATGAATCTCTACCAGTAGAGTACACTATAAGACCAAAGTTTAAATTAAGAATCTAGTAAGCTATGTTAAGTTGGAGAGAAGAAAAATATTCTTTGTATATGCATTTCTAGCTTCACCTTTTACCTTTTGCTTTTATCTGATTTCTGTTTAACTCTTGGCGATGGATACTTGCGTCCTGGTTACCTTTACAATCAATTGCATGTAAAAGATAAAAAGAATAAACAGTGGTGCTGCATGGGCTGCTATTTTCTTAAACTAAAATAGCATGAAACTAAAAACTTGAGAGGATAGGGACTCAAAAGTATAAATACTATTCATTTTGGACATTATTTTTCTTAAAATCTCTTCCATATACACATAAGCAGAATCACCTGAAAGATTATTACACTTTTTAGGAAACTGAGGAAACGCTAAAGGATGGAAAAAGCACCAGCAGGGACCCAGCGCCTTGACCCTCCCACGAGTCACCTGGCAAATGGGAATAAAGTTGTCAATGATTAAACACAGCTCCTAAGGTGAGAAACCGGATGTGTCCATAATTCCCCTCTCAAACTGGGGAACATATTGGGCAAAACGGGAGCGGGGGAAATATTAACTATAAGTTTTACATAAAATGCTTAAAGGAATACAAACAAGGAAATGGGCTGAAGATAGGTAGACTGGACTTCTTGCCAAGCCCAAGGAGACCATAGACCCTACTCTGAATATGAATGCCCAGCACCCCCTAGTGGCTGGTGCATATTTATCAGATCTTTTTTTAACAGGAGCACGTATCAAATCTTTTTTCTAGAACTAAGACTTTAGATACAACTTACCTCTATCCATTTGAAACGTCTTGAGGGGACACCCCTCTTTGCCCCACACAGCTAGAAACCTTGTTTCCCTAGTAACATACATATGTTAGACATAGGGATGAATAACGAAGATAAGAAGTACAGGATGGGGGCTTCATGTCAGCTTTATCCCGGGGACCTCACCAGCTCTAGAGCTTCAGCTAAAGTCCTCTGCATCTACAGTGGCTGGAATTCATACCCATTTTAGCACCTCCAAATATAGAATCCTAACCATAATTCAACCAATGCTAAAAAACATTTTTCTTTGTTATCCAAAATATTAATAACAATCTGATGGAATGAGGTGATGTGTCTATTTATATCAAATAGTGACATTTTATTTCCCATAAAATCATTCATTTATGGACTATTCTATTCATTCAGTTGACAAATAATGAGTTCCTACTATGTACTAGGCATTTTTCTAGGCATAGCAGTAGCAAAAAAAAGAAAAAACAAAAACCCCTACTTTCATTGGGCTAACACCTTAGAGAGAGAAACAAACAACAATGAATTTAATTAAAAATATAAATTGTTATTGGTGGAGGGATTCCTTTACTTTGATTTTAACGTTTAAATAAGAAGATCAGGAAGAACATCAATGAAAAAGATTTTAAATCTCTTTTTAAAAAAGAGCACATGAGTCATGCATATAATGGTGGAAGAACTGTCTGGGCACAGGGAATAGCAAGTACAAAGGTCCTAAAGCAAGAACATAATTGGGTCTGCTCATGGATCATTCGAAGAGATAGGGTGCGTGAGGAAGAATCAAGAAGGCCATATCATGTAAGGGTCATTATAAGGACTCTGGCTTTCACTTTGATGAAAGCAGGAAGCCACCACAGCATTTCAGCAAAGAGTGATATGACTTGACTTGTGTTTTACAAGATTACTCTAGCTGCTGTATTGAGAACAGACTTTGAAAGAAGGCATAGGGAGGTAGAAGGACATGAAAAGGGAGACCATTTAGAAGTCTGTTCTAGTGCGAGATGACAGTGGCTTGCACAAGGATGATCACAGTGAGGTGGTGAAAACTGGTCATATTCTGAATATATTTTAAAGGTAGACCTGATAGATGTGGGATGTGAGAAGAAGAGTAGAGTAGAAGATAATACCAATATGTCAGCCTGGGTAACCAAGAATGGAGTTGCCATGGACTGAGATGGGGGACACTGCTGAAGGAATTGGTTTGGGGGAAATACCAGTAGCTCAGTTTTAACTCTGTGAAGTTTGGAGACCCCTATTGAGAAATTTGGAAACTACAATAATAATAAATGTTACTAATGGACTTAATATGTTGCACTTACATTCCAAGCACAGTGTAAGATAAAGGGAACTGGGCACTGCAGTTGGGAAGAGGAAACCATCCCTAAAACTTCCCAAACACGAGGCCCTAGCAGGTAACATCGGTTCAGTACCATGGACAGCACCCAACCTGTTGCTGTGGTCCAAATACAAAAAGAAAAAAGGTGTTAGTCATAATACATCCAATGAATGAATTAGTGGAACTCAATGCATCAATGTTAATGGATACCATTGTGCTTTTTGTAGACATTTTGTTAGTTGCATCCATCAAATCATTATTACAGAACATTGAATAAATGTGCTCTGTGAATCTTTTTCTGTGGGCAATCCCCATTTTCCATATCCTTTTTTTCTTTCTCAACTGCATCTTCAAAAATATTTATTTTCCTGTCTTTGAATACATACTTCAGAAAAATCTGATTATATATTTTCCAATATTGCCCTCTTTAGTCATTTTCCATATTCCAATTTAAATTTTCACTCTGTTACGTTGTCTTTTGCCTATAAACATTGCTCTTTTGCAAATAATTGATGTTTATAATATCAACCACAGTAGAGCTGAGAATGGTGCAATTAACTCGCCTCTCATAAGAACTTGGCTGAGTTATGAATGATTACATTTCTCTGGCTAATGATTTTATTGGTTCAAATTTCTCAGTGGTACACATTCCCAAGAAAGTTGATTTCTGTAATGGCTTCTATAACAAAGCAATTTTGTGCACTTTAAACTTTCTATTTAAAAAATAATAGCTAATATATTATAAAAATAACACTTAAATGTTCCAGGGAAACATGTGAAAATGTCCAGTCAATAGGCTGTGCATGATTGAGAACCCAGAATTAAATCATTCCCTTTTAAAAAGCTGAAAGCACATGTAGGCATTTTTTAAATCATTTTCTAAAATAGCATTAGCATGAATTATGTGTAAATATGTTGATGTTCATAATTAAGCATTCCAAATTTTCGTATCAGGCTGGGAGGCTGGTTATTGAAATCTAACTCAAGGTCTAACTTGGTCCAGTACAAGCCTTTGCATGTGAGGCCGGGTCATCCTCCCAGTTCTTCTTACTAGAGTCAGCTATGTCTTATTTATCATAAAGTGTCTCTTCTGCTCCTTAGATATTTGTGTCTAGTTAACTGTATGACATGAAGCAGCATGGTGCCATTTGGATGTTCAATGGGCTTAAATTCCAGCTCTGCCTGTTTACCAGAGTATCACTTAATATCTCTCAGCCTCGGCTTATTCATGAAGAAATGAAATGACCTATATTACAGAATCGTTAAAGGACCAAATGAGATCGTATACACAGAAAGTCTAGCATAGACAGACCAATAGCAGGCTCTCAACAAATATTAGCTCCCTGGATAATCAAGTGATTCAGTATTTGCCTGTTTTCCTAAATGTTTGACTATAAAGTAGATTGCAAAACTAATTATTAATTTTCCTTTCTAAAACAATAGCAGTTACTATCTTATTACTTATAGGATTTTGTGTATAAAAATATAGACAGGATATATTCCTTTCTATGTCACTAATTGGTATCATTGAAATTATTTTGATGATACCAAGTAAAAAAAATAATTTATGATGAAAAATAAATACGAGAAAACACACCATTTTATAGCAAGAGATTCAATGTCACACGGTTTTTCAACAGAAATCTATGAATAATTTGCACAAAAATATTTTTGTTCCTCTAGAGATTAAAAGTCCTTTTAGTAATGGATATCAATTAAGTTAAAAAATAAAACCAGTATAAATAATTTTAATATTCATAATAGAGTTCCATTGTCTCTGAATCCACTTAATCTGTCAATACTAGAGTTAAAACAAAATATCTGGGATGGCGGTTTCTATGACAACTTAGTTTTCTGGTCTGTGAAGCCATTTCCTCTGTGAAGTAAACATTCAGAGCTTTGTGTTCTTCATTGATAATATCTTCCCCATTGGCTGCTAATGTTGTTTCATGCATCACACGTTTGGATGTTTTGGACAAAATCTGAATTCATCCCCATCTGTGACAAACTGGCATTATCCAGAGTCCTATTTCCGTGGAACATGAGACTCTCCCTAAGTCAGCTAATGCAATACTGTATTCTGAGTCCGGAAGTCATTTTGTGCCCATCTGAGGAAAACCGTTGCTTAGAAAATCTATAAACCTACAAATTTAAACTAAATAGAAAGAATGTTTGGCTGGAGTTTTGAAATTTGCAATGCTGACTTTTTATTACTTGTTCAAATTCCTAGTGGAATTTCAGAATCTTGAAAGCAATCTTTAAAAGCTTTGTTCATTCTTATTCATTCAACAAACATTTACTGAGCTCTTACTCTATAGTACAGGGTTCTTCTTTTTGACAATGAAAAAAGTTTGAGACTTGTGGGAGTGAGTCACATGACTAATTTATAGTAGTCAAACAAGTCAAACACCAAATCTTCTTGCTCCTAATCCAGTGCTCTATCCACACAGCACAGTCTCCCCATAGAGTCTCAAAAGCTTCTGACTGTGCAAAACTCAGGAACTTCCTTAATTTTTATGTTGATGTTATTTTTTCAGTTACTCATCTGCCCACTCATACCCAGAAAAATTCTCAAGCAATATTAAAGGGAACTATCTTTTAATGACACTTTTCATGAACAGGTTTTATAGCATTTTTATTCCTATGGTCTATATGAAAAATGTAATTATCTTTATTGTATGTGAACTATTCTAAGACAGTATATGTTTACGTGAACTTTAATTGCCTACCGTTGCATCGGATCCACACTGTGTACGTACACTAGCTCATTCTCCAAATAGATTTTGTTGCAGTGGCTACCTACAGAGTTATCTCAAACTATAAGGCATAGCTTTTTCAGATTTAAAAATCATTTGGAGATTGTACAGTTTGTAGTTCTAGTCCAAGTGGCTAATGGGGAAGAAAAACTGTAAGACATTTATGAAAGAAGATTTATTGATTCATACAGCTAAACTAGCTTAGAAAATTGTTTAATATAAAATTGTTTTGAAAAACCTGGCTTGTGATTTTAGTTTAGGGAGAGACTGTAAAGCCCTTTTCAATTTCTCAGAGTTCCACCTTATATGCAATAGCGAAAGGGAGCGGCAATATATGCTCCAACTCTCTGGTAAGCAAACACAAGACAAGAGGGAAAATGGAAGGTGTGGAGAAGGAGAAGAAAATTTAGCATTTAAATGACAAATGGTAAGCCTTCTTCCTTTAAATGAAAAAACGGATATTTTATCAATCCCTTTCTTCCCCATGATAATCCACCTATATATGATTTCCGGGATTTGGTACAGAATTTGAGCTGCCTTGCCTTAGAATTTACTGTGTATTTAAGTATTAAGAAAATTAATTTTAAACTATAAAACAAATAATTTGGCTGGCCATTTCCTATTTAGCACAGTAAAGAAGATGTTTTTATGCCTTTAATAAACTAAATGTTTAAATAACACAGGAAGTAGGTGGCAAAGGTGACATTGAACCCAAATATAATTACAGCATAAAACGACTTCCGTGGTATTATGCATTATCTGCAAATATGATCTTTTTTCAAAAACACACTTTAATCAAAAGGTTGAGCTTGGATTTCTTTAGAGGATTATGTTTTTAAAGCAAATAATGCAGAATGAGAAACAAAATAAAATATTAAGCAAAATGAAATGTAGCAAGTTGTGAGATCTGAAAAAAAATGACAAAACAAATAGAAATAAATCAAACTTTGTAATACTGAGGAAAGAAGCATGATGAAAAACCCAAACTGACCACAAAGGAAGTATAAGACAAGAGCCCCAAAGATAAGGGGAACATCTAATACAATTGGTATTAGTTCCTACTGGAAGTTCAAGTTTCTTTCACCATCTGCCTCTCCACCCCTCAGCTCATCAAGTAATAAGCTTTATGGCTGATCATATGTAAGATCTATTTTTGTTTCCCCTTCCAGTATCTAGGGTAATGTCCACTTAGCACTTTCTCTTCTCCATTTTTTTCACCCATTGTTTTGGACTCCCTTGGAAAAAATTTTCCCTCCGTCTGTCTCGCTCTGTGTCTGTGTGTGTGTGCGTGTGTGTGTGTGTGTGTGTATGTGTGTGTGTGCAGTCTTCTCTCTCTCTGACTATCTTTCTCATACTCTTGCTGCCAGGTCTGGGGGCTGCTGTCTCCTTTAAGAAGATCCGAGCAGGGCGACTGCTAAGTCTCACAGCAAATGTTCTCTGTCACTGGTACACTGGTAGGTGTGGACTTTCTTCAAACTGTAATTGGATCCAAGACTCAGGTTGGGACTTTGGGGAAAGAAGTGAAGAAAAACCTTCCACTTGCTGACTGGTCAAGACAACCCAGTTTCGTTTGGGAGTTCTCCACGCCATCCTACCTACCTGACTGCGGCTTTGCACAGGCCACGCAGAAGCCTTTGCGGATAACAAAGAGACCCTTTATTTTCCTGGCTTAGGTTTTGGTTAAGCTGCTCAAAGACCCACATCTCTAGAGTGATTTCTTGTTATTTTTCTTTTGTTTTGTTTTGTTCTCTCCATAGAGTAAAGTAAGATTCTATTTGGTGAGTGTGGTCATGGCCAGGGTTGTGGGCCAAAACACTAAAAACCCCAAAACTGTTTTTCTATCAAGAAAAGCACTGGACACTGATGGGGGCAACGAGTACTTTCATTCAGTGGGTGAACATATCAATTAATACAGTGTCTCTGGGGAGGGGCAATTTGAGAATATCCATTAAAATTCAAAATATTCCTAAGTTTTTTTTTTTTTGAGACAAACGAGTCTCACTTTGTTGCCCTGGCTAGAGTGAGTGTCATGGTATCAGCCTAGCTCACAGCAACCTCAGACTCCTGGGCTCAAGCAATCCTACTGCCTCAGCCTCCCAAGTAGTTGGGACTACAGGCATGTGCCACCATGCCCGGCTAATTGTTTCTATATATTTTTTTAGTTGTCCAATTAATTTCTTTCTATTTTTGATAGAGACAGAGTCTCGCTCTTGCTCAGGCTGGTCTCGAACTCCTGAGCTCAAACAATCCGCCCGCCTCGGCCTAGAACTAGGATTACAGGCGTGAGCCACCACGCCCGGCCAAAATATTCCTAACTATTGAGTGATCAGTTTCATTTCTACGTGTTAATGCTACAGCAATGTCAACCTACATACTCAGAGATATGTGCACAGGAATGTTCACTAATTCACTGTTTATGAGAGTAAAACATTGGCAATAACCTCGTGTTTATTAATAATGGAATCGATTATTGCTTGTTGCATCTATGGTCTGGAGCACGACATTACTGTTACAAAGAATGAGGTGGTCCTGTATCCTGACAGCTAACACCCTCCAAGACAAATTCATTGAAAAACCAAGTTGGAGAATCATATATTATGACACATTTATATTTTTTAAACTTCACATATGTGACTCTGATTCCATCTCTCCTTTCCCTGACTCTATGATTATCTGAAAACATATTCTCCGATACTGGTATCAAAGTAGCAGGGGGATTAATTAGCTCATTTCATTTTAATTCTTCCATTTCATACTGATTTTTTAATAACAAGCACATAGTGCTATTATACTTTAAAATAAATTTTAAGTACTATTCTGGGAATGCCTGTTTAAAAACTTCTAATAGCTAAGAGAAAGACGAAGCCTTTTTCTGTGCTCTGGCCGCTGATGTCTACTATCCCAAATGAAGATCATTCTGTACAGCACAGTTGTTTTATTAGTTCCTGGAAATTTACTCCTAAGTTTGATTACCCATTTGATGGCATATTAAGGTACCATATGGCAACTGACTAGACATGACTATACTGCCTAAACCATTTCTATAAATAAAGTGGTTGAAAATTACCTCCAGGGCATCAACAGTTAAATTTGGGAGCCAATCAAAAATACAGGACTGTCCTTTCAGTTCTCATAATCACCAGCACTTCTATTCGGAAGTGTGCCGGCCGTGGCATAGGCAGACAGAGTGCTAGGTAAATCAGTTCCAACTACTGACTGTGATGCGGACCGACAAAAACAAGATACGGGAAATGATGCCCAGCTGAGCACAGAGCAAATCACTGGACCTTGTGTCCTCAATGAGAAAGTCAGCCCAGCACAATCAGGGTCAGGATGACAAAGCGGAAGGGAGAGAAGCATCCATTTCTTTATCACTTTCCTCATCAGCACCTTAAAAAAAATGATTAATACCACAACCCTGCATTGCAAACCGGGATGGACAGGCCCGGGAGACACTTTGGAGTTAAACCCAATGGCGGAGGTTGCCCAGAATCTCAACTGCTGGCTTCGATTTTGCCAATTCACCAGTTCTGTTTTGAGAGGGGAAAAACTAATTGACATAGCAGTAGAGAAAGAACTGCACAAGTCCCACTGACAGCTCTAAAACACTCAATTTGTCTTATCGTGGGGAGTTAGAGATAAGCTTGCCGACTTCTATTTTTCTCAATTCTGAGGCACGGATTTGGCTTTCCTTGAGGCAGTAATGCCACGAGTGTATTTCGACATACCGTAAAAAAAGTTGGTTTGTAGTCATCTGCTGATCATGTCCTGTCAATTCTCATGCTACATGACAATCAGAGTAGGGAAAGGGAGCATTTTTTTTTTTCTTTGAGAAACCAATTTTCTTGCTGGGGTGAATGGGGTGAAGAGAAAACCAGAGAACATCAATTAGCTGTTTGAAAGAGTTTCTTCGGTAATGAAATGAAGGAATAAGATCTTAACAGATTGAAGAATGAATGGGGTCCAGCAATGCAGCTGGCTGAGGTCAGCGGGGAGGGCCCCCCTTCTGCTCTAAACATCTAGAAATGCTGGGTGAAACGTAGCTACGCGGCCACAAAAGCTGTAAATGTCAAACCAAGCTGGATGGAAGAAGGAGAATGGAGAGAGGGAGGGACCCAAGCCAGAGCTTATAATCAGCAGAAACTACACAGGGGCTGCCCGCCGGGAAAGAGCCCGAGGCCTGGGGTCAGGGAGGTGATTTAGAGACACTACATGCCAGACACTAGGGATCAAAAGACAACTCAGTCAGACACGGCCCCACCAACTAAGGCACTTGACTTGGGCTCCAACAGGGTTGGAGCAGGCAGGACAAAGAAGGAGAATTGGGGGGAGGGAACAAGAGAAGCAGAGAAACCACTCCAGTCTCTCCTGCTGCAACCATCTCAAGGCTTGCAGGCTTTCAACACAGTCTTTAAAAAAGCATTTGCATCAACAAATTAAAAACTTAGAAAAAATGTGATTGGTACCTATGCTGTTACTTTTGAAACCTGTTCTCAGGTTCTTTAAGTCAACCTTTATTTCATCAAAAAAAATGTGGAGCAGATAAGTCATCACGATGAAATTACCACCATGAATTTCAAATTACATATTTCTTCCAAAATAATTTAGAATCTCCCTAGCATTAATGCTCATGCTGAATTGATCTCAAGCCATAAAATTCAGCACACTAAAATATCATTTTATACCACCGATGAATCTTAGCTTAAATCATAAGGATATATATACATATCTCTGAAATTTGCTATTAGCCGAGATGTAGTTTTCACTTAAATTACAGTATTTAAGCTCTCCAACATTAAATGGCTTTCCCCCTTCCCTGTAAATACTGCTGGTAACTGATAGCACTAAGAAACTGTCACACGACGGAAAGAATAAACATCTTAATCTATCCTGGGTTTTCCACTATTATATTTAACTTACATTTGAGAATCCTGAATCAGAAAAAGTACAGAGTAGTAAATTTTGGATATATTTATTTTTCCTTGTTTATAATTCATTGAAAATTAGTATAACACCATTTAAAGACTACTGAACAACTAAATTCATCTAATATCCTCCTTTTTATATTATTCAGGTCATTTAAAATTATATATATATATATATATATATACATAAAATCGGCCTACGTTTGAGAATGAGAAATACTTAGGATAGAAAAGCCCCTCATAGATTACCCAGCCCAGGGAGCCTCAGTCTTGGCACTACTGAGATTTTGAACTGACAATTCTGTGCTGTTGGGAGTCGTCCTGTGCATTTGCAGGATCTTAGCAGTAGTGCTGGCTTCTAGCCGCTACATGACAGGAATGTCCCCCAAATTGTGACAATCTAAAATGTCTCCAGACATTGTCAAATGTCCCCTGGGAAGCAAAATCAAAACTTGTTGGGAACTACCAGCCTGTAGATTTGGAATTTGAATACAGAGAAGTTCAGTAACTTATTTAACATCACAAACATGGAGTAAGCCATCTGTGGGAATAGAGCTAAATTATCTGAATCTTAGACTAACGTTCTCTCAACAATGCCTGTTTCTCCCATTAAATATTACATTATTAGGAAATTAAATGGTTGTTTTAATTATTTGTCGTGGTGTATAATGATGAAGCTTATTAATAATAAACTATGTTTTTGAAATCTTAAGAAATTACTCGGCCATGCGCGGTGGCTCATGTCTGTAATCTTAGCACTTTGGGAGGCCGAGGCAGGTGGATCGCTCTAGGTCAGGAGTTTGAGATCAGCCTGAGCAAGAGCGAGACCCACATCTCTACTAAAAAAAATAGAAAGAAATTAGCCAAACAACTAAAAAATAGAAAAAAATAGCTTGGCATCGTGGCACAGGCCTGTAGTCCCAGCTACTCGGGAGGCTGAGGCAGTAGGATCACTTGAGCCCAGGAGTTTGAGGTTGCTGTGAGCTAG
>CAUYSK010072828.1:0-61871 GCA_963575035.1 Avahi laniger
GGTCAAATATGTTTTTAAAAGATTAATCAATCAAGACAGGAATCATTTTATAAAGTTTCCTTCAAACCAGCCAGGCGCGGTGGCTCACGCCTGTAATCCTAACACTCTGGGAGGCCGAGGCGGGTGGATCGCTCAAGGTCAGGAGTTCAAGACCAGCCTGAGCAAGAGTGAGACCCCGTCTCTACTAAAAAATAGAAAGAAATGCTCTGGACAACTAAACATATATATATAGAAAAAATTAGCAGGGCATGGTGTCTCATGCCTGTAGTCCCAGCTACTCGGGAGGCTGAGGCAGGAGGATCGCTTGAGCCCAAGAGTCTGAGGTTGCTGTGAGCTAGGCTGACGCCACGGCACTCACTCTAGCCAGGGCAACAATGTGAGACTCTGTCTCAAAAAAAAAAAAAAAAAAAAAAAAAAAGCTGTGCAGCGGTTCCTCCTTACATGCGGGGGGTGTGTTCCAAGACCCCAGTGAAGGCCTGAGACCATAGATAGTACCAATACGCTATGTTTTTCTCTATATATTCACCCCTATGATAAAGTGTAACTTATAAATTTGGCACAGTAAGAGGTTAACAACAATAATAATAAAATAGAATAAGTATAATAATATACTAAATATAATAATATTTATAATAATATAATATAATAATATAATAAAAGTTATGTGAATACGGTCTCTCCCAAAATAGCTTATTGTACTGTGCTCGCACTTTGTCATGAGTGACGAGATGAAGTGAGGTGAACGATGTAAGCATTGTGACATAAATTGAACATCCCAGAAATAAACAAGTCATAAGTTTTAAATCACACACGGTGCTTAGAAGTATGATGAAGTCTCTCTCTGCCCCACTCCATTCATCTCCGATTGCCACTAATCCCTTAGTACCCACTTTCGTTCTGAGATCAACTGCGGCAGTAACGCAGCACTTGTGTT
Organism: Avahi laniger; assembly: GCA_963575035.1. Classification (NCBI taxonomy): domain Eukaryota; kingdom Metazoa; phylum Chordata; class Mammalia; order Primates; family Indriidae; genus Avahi; species Avahi laniger. The sequence continues at coordinate 935 of CAUYSK010072828.1, forward strand.
CAAATCACCCTCATTTTAGGAAATAGTAGCCTCAAATCTCAAGAGCAGTGATGTAACACTTTCAGAACTTGGTTGCTCGCAAGGCACTGAAACCACAGAAAGCAAAACTTCAGACAAGGGGAGACTACCATATATATAATGTAATGTTGTTAACATTAATGTTTGCATGTCTAGTAAAAGAGGTATAGATTTTTAAAATATCTGCAACATGGGGTTATTTGTGGTCATGAAGTAAAATCCATCACAAAGCCAAGTCTTGAGATCAGCTATTTGAAATACAGAAACACTGTCTGAAGATCATTATTGAGTGCCTATTGTCATCTAGTCCCTTTCACGCATGTTATTTCCATTAACCTTCATGACAGCCCTTCAAGGTGGGTGTTAAGAGACCTCTTTTCATTGATGGAGAAACTGAGATTCCAGGAGGTTAAGTGGCTTTCTCAAGAACTCATAGCTAATGGGCAGCCAGATGGGAGTTCCCATCAAATCCATCTCCAGTGGAAATGCTCAGCTATTCTTTACGGATGCCATGCTAGGATGACAGTGAATTTTTTAAAGAGCCCCTTTACGTATCACATATGGCATTGTCTGGATTGAACAGGAAGGCCGCCACTTGCAGATTTTGCACAGCGCAGGATGAAGGAAAGAGGAGTAATGAACAGCATTGTACGGGTTGCTGCCATTGGATTCCTAACACAGGGGGAGATAACTCCGGCTGGCCAAGCCTGCTCCTTCTTGCAATCTAATCTTTTTCTAACGTGTTTTGATAATGCTCTATGGAAGCCTCCTGCAGCTCAGATCCACAGAACGCAAGCCCTAGGAGCTATTTCTCTGCATGTGGAAATTGGCCAAAAGAAAGGGAAAGAACCCAAAAGAAAACAGACGAACTCCATTTTCTCTCTTCTTGGTTATCACCATTAGCTATTGATTGTGTGTGTTTGCAGAAATAATTAAAAGCCTCACCCAGTATCTCAGTTCTTATAAAAAAAAAAATTGAGAGTGTTCATGGTATGAAAAAAGAGGAAAGAAGAAAAGAAAAACAAATCATGCTTATCCTCGCTGTTCTCGAGAACTACAGCCAGAGTCAGTCCTGCATCTGGACAGTGAAGGCACAGTTTGAGTGCTGCAGAGGAGTGTTCATTGCCAGAAAAATATTTCTGTATTGACTTGCTGGGAGCTGACATTTTATTGGGAAAAACAAGAAAAACAGGGGCATTGTCTTCAGAAGGCCTGAGTTAAACAAACCATATGTTTCCTGAGCAAGGTCTTCTCACCTTTAGAAACTATTCATCAGATTAGACAGTTGAAATTTGGGGTGGAGGAACCGAGATACTAAACAGGGAAACTTCAGTGGGCGTGGTTCATGCCAAAGCCAACTCTGCAGGGAGGCCGGCCAGGAGGAGTCCAAGGAACTCGGAAGGCCCAGGACGTGTGGCCTGGGTGGTTTGGGAGGAAGAATTAAAACAGATCTCACCTCATTCAAAATCAGCTTCACCACTTTGCTAAGGGCTGATCCTTTTGCAAGTCTCTCTGTTTAAAGTCTCTGATCTATTTTCAAACCATCTGTATTTTGTGCAGACAAGCAAGGCCCAGACACACTGAAGAGACAGAGAGAGAGTGGGTGTTTGTCCATGAAAGGAGCCGACTGAGAATTAGTCAAGTCTTCCCCTAGACGCAGTTGGCCACCGCATGTGTGATGTGATCTAAGGAGTTTCAGATCTAAGTTCCAGTTCTAGATCTAAATTATTGTCCAGGGGAAAAAAAAAAAATATATATATATATGTATACGCACATACACACGTAATGCCTATCCTCATTCCTCTTTCATAGCTGGTAACTGAAATTATGTTAGAGAGTTTTCATCCCTTAATTGAAGAGATTGGGCCCATGAGAGAGAAAACTTAAAGCTGTTATCAGCCACGTACATGCCAGCAATCTTTTATGCTTACGGGGTAAAAAAGATTCTTGGATCACACCAGTCCTGTTGAACCTGAACCTCTGGCTTCGGGTACAGGAAGCTCTATTTTAAAATAGGGCATCAAAGTTTACAGAACTACTTTACTAGACCACCATAATTCTTTAAACAATGATTTATCTTTTTAAGGTTTTATTGTTTTAATAAGCAAATTTTATTTTTGTAAGAAGATTATGCTCCTCTTAGAAAACTAAGATTACCCATAGTGGGCTATGATTGCTACTTTGATAGTAGCTGTATCTCATGTGCTTTTTATGCCTCCTTCAAAGCTTCTAGCACAATTTTAGGCAAATGAGGAGACACTTGGGGTGATACCCAGTGAATATATAGTGAAATAAATAAAGCACATGTCTCTCGATCTTTCTGTATGGCTGTTAGCACATCTTCTTACTGGTTAAAAAGAAAGAAAGAAGTAACAAAATATATCAAATTCGTGAGAGAATTACTGACTAAATCTCATTAGATGAAATTCTATTAGATCCTGAATACTCAGTTTTATTTGCACTAGCAAGACAACTGACTGTGATTAAGTGGCTTATACTTAGGCCTCTTCTCTCTTAGAAGCAAAAACACAAGTCTCTGTGCATCATGTTCTCAAGGTCACAGGCTCTGGACTCACCAGCAGATATTAAGTTCTGCATCAGTAGCCGATACAATAATGAATGAGCTCCATGTATCCAGAGTTATGAAGCAAAGAGAACAAAACTGCAACAAGTGGCAGTTTCAGAATATTTGATATGTATTTATGTATTTGACTTATTTCTAATTTCAGAGCTGGCACCAAAGTTATACATAACGTCTCAAAGTTGTTACTTAAACAGAGATAGTACTTTAAACACAGTAGCTCACACACAAACAAAAGGCTTCTTTTAGCATTAATCTTTTTCATCCTATTTGCCTCTTGTAGATTTTAAAGCATAACATAGAGTAAAAATGTAAACAAACCGGAGAAGGGAAACAATGGAGTGGAACACAAGTTATATATTTAAACCAGAAAAGAAAGAGGAAGTGAATTGGAAGGCAATCTGGCAGTATCTATCAAAATTTAAAAAGGACATTTTCTTTCATACAGAAATCCCACCACTAGGAATTTAGGTTAAGGATATACTCAGGAAAGTATCAATACTTTAGTGTGCGTAAGGATAGGTAGGTTTATGCTGTGGTAACAAGCAGCCCCTCAAATCTTCTGGCTTAGCACGTACAATTTATTTCTCACGCACAGGGCGTAGTACCCCAGATCGGCAGGAGGCTCTGCTCCACGTGGTCACTTGGGAATCCAGGCTGGCAAAGCCTCTGCACCTCTGAGCTGTGCAGTGTAGAACTTGTGACATCATTAGTAACTGCAGCAAGACAGGAGGAGAACATGGCTGGGCACAGTGGCTCACACTTGTAATGCCAGCATTTTGGGAAGCCAAGGTCGAAGGCTCTCTTGAGGCCAGGGGTTCGAGACCAGCCTGGGTAATACAGCAAGACAAAATTAGCCAGGTGTGGTGGCATGCACATGTAGTCCCAGCTGCTCAGGAAAGTAAAGCTGGAGGATCATTTGAACCTAGGAGCTCAAGATTGTAGTGAGCTGTGATTGTGCCACTGCACTCCAGCCTGGGTGACAGAGTGAGACCCTGTCCCTAAAAATAAATAAATAATAAGCAAATAAATAAACAAGAACCTATACCTGCTCTTTCATGCTTCCCCAAACCATTCTAATTATGGCCCACTGCCCTTAATTGCAAGTGAAACTGGAAAAATAGCAGAGTCCCTCAATTATCTGATGAGCCCCACTGTCTCTGCCAAAAGCCAAAAGATGTTCATGAGGTATTATGTGTAGGGATCTAAAAACCAAATTTTTCCAATAGCTGATGATTTAAATAAAAGGACATATTATGTGATTGTTTTAAAAAAAAAACAGATCTGAATATAGTGATGAGGAAAGATGTCTAAGACACATTATTTACCAAAAATGCATGGAATAAAACAGCCTGTATGATGTGATCTCTATATTGATCACTTTCTAAAAATGCCTTTATATGCAAGTGTGTGCATACAATATTTTTCTGAATAAATAGACAAGAGAGACTGCTTATGATGGTTTTTTTAAGAAATGGAGGAAGGGATGGAAAAAAATGGTTTTTAACCAGATACATGTACAGTACTATTTTTAATCCAAAATTTTAAAAAATCTAAAAAGTTAAATTTAGTAGACTAGATAGATTGTATTATAAAATACTGGTTAACATTCTCATGATTGATAACGGCATTGCAGTTACAGGAGAGGATTCCGTCTTCTGAGATGCTGAAATGTGGGAAGGAAGCATCACAAGGTCTACAAATGCTTCAGCCAAAGAACTGTGTGTGTATGACACATAGATACATCCATGTACATATATACACACACATGCTGATGTATGTAGAAACACACACCAAGCATGTACATATGTGCACAATGCTAGTTATTGAATCTACATGATTATTATGGGGGTTCATTGCTCTTTCATCTTTTCTGTATAACTGAACATTTTCAAAGTAAAATGCTGGAAAAAATAAAAGGAATAGAGAGAGCAAAACCATACAACCCAAGAACAGAGAGCCTCACAGATCTCCATTCTCTCTACCTTGGGGTTGATGTCGAGTACAGAGATAGCCACGTACAGATGTCGGTGATCGGACATCCACACGTGAAATCAAGAACCATCACAGAACGCACTGGTGACTATGGTCTGCAGTAGAAACGTTCTCTAAAAGAATTTCTGCTCAGTGTTATAAAAAGCTGGGGCAACCTTATAAAGCATTGCCAGACTCTTTAAACTGCTTAATCACTGCCGTAATCACGGTACCTGCTTGGCTGGTGATGCCGGTTCGAAAATTCTATTGCCATATTTCAAACACTTTTCTGGAATCTGTTCTTAAAGTTAGCATAAATGAGACTCTTAAAAACAATGCACAGGGGATGAAAAGCCACATGACTTTCATCCATTCCCTTGAGAGTCCTTGGGCTAGTAGTGACTCAAGGGAAAACTATGTCCCTCGGGGTGAATCTTTAGCAGGTGAGGTAGGCATGCTGCCTTTCCAGTTGACAGCTGCCCCTCCCCGTGTGGTCAATGACCACAGCACACAGGGGTTTATGAGTCCCCCTCATTGTGTTATACACAGACTCCAAAGTGGGAAAGTTTTACCACTTTTCCTGCAATTCTCTGTAGCAAAAACCTCTGTCCCCACAGTGTGGGATGGGAGCTTCTGAGAACAAACCATCAAGGTGTCTTTTCCATTGTTTAACAAGGAAGCTCACAGCACTGGAAACGGTGAACAGTGCTTCTCCCATGTTTAGGAGACATTGTTTATAAACCGTGTGTGACTGCTGCCCACAACACGAACTTCTGACACACATGCTCCTGGAAAATGGTGTGTTTCTCGTCTTTTCCTGACACTCGGCCAACAGTGTGGAGGAACAAACTCGTGTAAGTTAAAGTGTGATTAACACAGCCATTATTTTTATCTGAAATATTTAAGGGAGTTGGTAGGAGACCCTTATCTTCTTCCTCCCCTTTTACGAGGAGGGAAGTTAAAAGGCAGGGACCTGGGTTTCTGCAGGAGGAGCCCTGTGCCCGCTAGTCTGAAATGCTTATGCTGCACGTAGCCTGTAGGTCACTTTGGCAAACGTCCCAGATGCTCAGACTTCACTTTTTTCCTACTGTTTTTTAACTCACCACTAACTACTGTTAGCAGACATAAAGCTCTCTGCAATTCTTTCCTCAGAACTAGCTACAGGAAAACTACCAATTATAGCCAAGAAACAGTCTTTCAAATACACATACACATTGTAATGTGGGCTGGAAACCAATTGGAAACTTTCTGATTTGCCCTTTAAGGCCAGAGGCAGGCACTTAAGACAAACTCCTAAAATGTTTTGAAGAACAGAACAGTTATTCTAAATTTAGCATCCTAACCAGCTAGTTGGCATATAACTAATGAAAGATTTAAAAGGAATGAAATTCAACCCACTGTAACAGAAGACATAGGTGGATGAAAAATGAAAAGAGGCTACTAAATAGCCAAACACCTTACTAAAAAATGCTCAAGGAATATAAACATAGAGCGGTTATAAGCCTATTGCTTCCTTTCATTCATGTATCTGAGATGCTTAATTGCTATGCACGAAAGCTTTTAAATTGCTATCTGGACTCAGAATTCTCTAATAGGAGGAATCCTGTCTTTTATGTGGTAATCTCCAATATTTAGCACACTGTTTGGCATATAATAAGTGCTAAATAGATGCATGCTGTTAAAGTGAACAAAGTAATGTGTATGTGTGTGCATGTACATGTGTGTTCACTATATAGAAGCTTCTGGAGTTGTAGATAAGCAAGAGTCTGCTTGGGTGGACTCATTCTAAGTGTTTTGGACCAGTCTAATAAAGAGGCTCTAGCTGAGAGTGGCTGAGCACGGCGTTGTTTCTGCCTGTGTATGATGACTCTCTACTAATCTGTAAGCATTCTCTGCTGGTAAGCTAAAGAGATATTTTGGGGTTTGTTGTTTTATAAGCTATTCTTCAGAATTAGACACGTGGAATTGAATTAAATCTTAGGAAGTCTCGATGAGTATCCAAAAGAATTCACATCGCAGATGGTTGGCCCAAGTTGGGGAGCAGCTATGTGATTTGCCTGGGGCCACACGAAGAGCCAGCAGTTCCCGACAGAGAAGTCCCGGATTCCATAAGTTGCGAGCGTTCTCAGTATGTAAAGGGAATTAAGCTATACTGAATTACTCATGTAAAACAACAAAACTGGAGTTATGTTTATAGAAACGGCTCTCACATCTTTGTTGGCATCTTGAATAACTTGCAGATAATTCAGTTGAAGAAGGACTAAGAGACCAAATACTTAGAGGCTGGGTGGGAGCTCCTCCTGCAGCATTTTTTGTCTAACCTCACTTGTTGGATCCTAGAGCTAAACATTAAATACCACTACTTTTTTCCCCTTCCTTTAATGTTGCATTAATGAAGCCGCTCCTCAAAGATGACATACCTAAAGAGGAATCTTGTAGTGTTCAGTTTAAGATTCCAGTCGATTTTAAGCAATTTTCTTTGATGGCATTTATCTCCCCTACTGTTCCTAGACTTTTTAAGATAAAGAGTCCTCAAGCATTTAAAAACAACACACACACATATACACACACAAAACCCTCTAATTTCTTTATTAAGCACGAATGGCACTTAGTTAAGAAATAATAACTCCATTATAAACTAAAAGATGTTTTTCAATTATACAGTTCTGTGCCACAGACTACAAGACCAGAGGCATAAATAATAAAGGAAGGATAAGGATGTGTTCCAGATACCAGCATGAAAAGAATTAAACACTAAGTAAATCAATCTCCAGTCTGCGAGGAAGACGAAGAGAAGCTGGGCTACCTTAGCTGCTGGAGGAAAACACCCTCACCACCGGCCACGTGGTCTGGCTCATGGCAGCCCTTAAAAGACATATGCAGGTGGAAGAAAGTGTGGGCTTCATGGGGACCCTGCGTGTGGTGACCTGAACGTGTTTTTACATAAAGATAAAAGATTCTACTTAATGATTGTAGACAGGGGGCTGACAACACAAGGGTTTTGCTCCCAGTTCATCGGTGTGCATAAACTGTTAGATGTTAGAGAGCCTTTGGGATTTGGATTTTAGAGAAGGGCAGAGGGTCGCCGAGCTCTGAGCCCCAGCAGTGGGGACTTGGACGGTGGGGTCAAGCACAAAGAGGGAGTCTGGGGTGGACTGGGAACCACCTCAGTGGTCCCCAGAGCTTTGTCTGTGGTACAGCAGGACACACATAAACTTGCATGGAGATATTTTTGTGCAGCTGCAAATGGTGATGGCTGTGCTTCAAATCCCGTAAAAAGCCCAAGTCGACCTTCAGTCTCTTACAGTCCATCCCTCTCACTTTACAGGTGAGACTGCTGAGGCATAGAACATAAAAGGATTTGCTGAAAGGTCACAGCGTGAGGCAGTAGCAGGAATAGAGCTGGAAGCCAGGTCTCTCCTTTCATTCATTCAACACATTTATTAACTATCTGCCACTGGCTACAAGCTGTGTTGGCGTAATTAGTATTACTTCCCTTGGGCCTGGAGGCATTTATATACCTGGAGATTTTTTGAGGGGGTTGATATTTTTTAAAATACAATGGACTTCATATGAAGAATTGTTTGTAAGAGATTCCATTAATCAATTTATCCAAGTATAAAATTCTTGTGCTGAATGTATCTTTAGCTTATGGGGCACAGTTTAATCAATAAAAAATTAACTCACCTACTTGGTTTACTATATTACAAATAAATGTAGTATTTTAATATCCCCCTCAAATCACTGATGAATGATTCTCTACCTAGCATAATGAGTAGGAGTAGGAAATAACTCCCATTACAACACTGAAAATTTGCCTTCAAGAAAGTTGATATTGTAAATATTATACACATAATCCTAAATCCCTAGAAAATTAAAAGATCAAAAGCAGAATAGCCACATCAGTGTCTTTAGCGCTACAGTAGCAATTATGTCACTTTCTGAGCCACCTGAGGACCTATTTGCTCCCCAACCAAAAAAGTAGGGTAATTGTCCTTTTTCATATACATAAAGTGATTTTTACTACTATGGATTATTTATTTTGCTGATTTTTCTCTGGGTTGGGTCCAGAGACTGACAGTAAGCTATACAGCAGTTACCCCAGTGAGAGATATTTTATTGATTTTTTTTTTTTCTCATTTCCATTGCAAACCTTTTATCACAGGGTTTGAATGGGCAACTGTTTTGCCAAAAAGGGAATTGATAATAGTGAGGGCTGTTCTGAAGAGGCCAGTCAGCCAGCTAAGAATGCTTGCCAATGCAATGTGGTGATGTCTCAACAGTGGGCTGGGCTTACCTTTCAGACAGAACAAAGAGCATCTGGTTTATACAACTTCTGCGAGAAGCTTCTGTATGTGAGATTCCTTCTTCCCAGCTGAACAGAATAAGAACTGGACACAACTTATTTCTCTCTTAGCTGAGCTTGGCTTACTCACTTTGGAAAACGTCTCGAAAACAAGGTAGAAACTATGACATTATGTTATTTGGTAATTTATATGGTAATAGAACCCACAAAGTTAAGAGTTGAAAACACAATACTACACAATACTTCACTGTTGTTCTTTTTATCGCCCAGACTGATCAGAAGTGATCTTGGTAGGGAGAGTCAAGTGTGCAACTTAGTTCCTTGGCTGTAAATTGTGCCCCTAAGCTTGGATTCCCAGGGCAGTTAGGTGCAGCAAGATAAACTTCAGGGAGTAAATTTCTCATGTCAACTAAAACTGTGGGCCTCTGGGGATTTTTGTTGTTGTTGTTAATGAAGGAAAGCATTTACTTAACAAACATTCCTTCAGTACAAGTATGGTTAAGCTGCAGAGATCCCTGGTTCCCAAGCTTATTGGGGGTGTGATCTTGGGCCGGTCAATCAGGCCTGGAAAACCTGGCTTGCTTCCTGACTTCTGGAGCCATTCTTATCCTCCCTAACTAAAGGATCATATCACACTCAATATGGGAAGGATTAAGCTGAGATAATGGAGATGGAGATCTTAGCACTCAGATCTCCAGGCTGATGAAGTTTTCCAGGAAGTATGATGCTCAGAGCAGGCCTGGAAAATGCTCGCACCCTCAGGACACACAGAATTCCCCCCCAGGAAGGTGCGTATTGACGATGTGGTTAAACTCGCAACTCACAGCTGGCCTCTGGCTTGCCTTAACCCAGGATCACCAAACGTGCTTTCATCAGTGTTAAATTTTTTACAAAGAATGTTTGACTTTTTCCTTCTCCCTGGGATGTGAAGAAAAATGAAGCCATAGGTAGCATACTTTGCTTAAACGGAAATTAGCTCAATTTGGAATTAAGTGCAAGGTAAGTGTACATTTCCCTCTTTTTCCTATCACAGCTAACTGTGCAGGTGACTATTCCGACTGTACAACTCAAGTGCAACTAGAGACATTTGCTGTTCAGGATGACTAGGATTTTTATAAAACTTTATTATAAAATATCTGTGAAAGGTCAGTTCAGCGGTTTTTACAGGGAAACTAATGGGCTTATGGCTCTTAGCAAAATTAATATTCACATTACATGCATGTCCTGATTTGAAAAGTGGACATACAATGTCCATGGGCATCATGTCTCTGCGTAACTTTGGAGAAACAGAGTAAAAGGAAGCAACTTAAAATAAGAAACAAAAATGAAATAAAAATGAAAAGAAAAAAAAGAAGAAAAGGAAAATACTTTGAAGGCGCTTTTTCCATAGGAAAAAAATATTTTATTTTTTTAAGAACAAATTCAGTTTGAAACAGACGTGGAATGTGACTTCACGGATTTCATTTTCTGGGGCTAACTGCAATGTGGAACTAAAGCAGATTTAAAACCTATGACAGGCTATTAAAATAAAACAAAGAAAGAAAAAAATATTTATAACTCAAGCATAATACTGTGTTACTTACAAATTGGACAACGAAATTTTAAATAAATATGCATGGTACATAATTACGGCACAAATATGCAGCAATTTGGCAACCTTTTATACCATTTTTTCCTCATTACAGTGCAAAGGGGAATGACACTGCCGTTAAACAAGCTGTAGCTAAATACATTGCAAAATTCAGATTTTATACAAAACATCTTGCTTAGACTTTATAAAAAACCAACATTGCTCTATGTACACAATCTGGGTAAGAAAAGCCATTTCTGTCTTGTTTTCATGTGTATTTTTATTAAAAAGGTGAATAAGGCTACTGTAACACCCCAAATCCATATACAGTAAAATCTGAACCTATTTACAGCATCTTCACTTAAACATGATGGTGCAAATTCCAAAGTCGGGTGACTAGGGATGATAATACAAGCAAGGCATTTACAGTAACTTTCCAAAGCTGAACCAACTTCAAATAAAAGGATAGTTGGTAGATTGTCATATTCTGCACCAGACACAAAACAGACGCACAGAACACTTCAATTGGTTGCAGGTAACTCTTTATCAATCCATCTGGTTTTTCACAGTTTCGCATAGAACCAAAATGTAGCCAACTGATGATACATACATTTGATTTCATTAAAATCAGACTATTTCCCATTTTTCCCCTTCTTGCCCCTCTCCCCCATCCTAAAAGTAACTTTTGATGGCTTACAAGAAAATCTCGTCCGAATGCACATAAAGGAGAGGTTGGGGTGATGGAAAGAATTACATATGTACTGCGGCTGGTCGCCATGGCAACCTCCCCGCAGAAATATGATATAGATATATATAATATATATTGTAGATATATATTATACATATATGTACACATGTATACCACACACCCACTCATACATACACACACGCACTTTGGACCAACATCATTTTTCAGGTTCAGGAAATAGGGAATAATAATTTCTGTGACAACTCATTTCTGCAGGTACTCACTGGAGGTCTGAGAACCTTAAAATGCTGTCGCTACATTTTTTTTTCTTCCAATTCACAAAGCAAAGTGTTACCATAGTAACGGGACTATGTTAAAGATGTCTATTTTGCATAGCACATAAAAAGTAGGTTTCCTGTTTTCTTGTTTCCCAGAAGAGGGGGGGAGGGGAGGAGAGGAGGAGGGAGCCGAAGCCAAACTTTCAACCGAAACCCCCTCAATGAGACCTGCTGGATGCTAGAGAACACTTCAGCCCATAAGGCGAGGGAAAACCCAACACGGAAAAGAAATGTCGGAACATCTTGTCACTGTTAAATATGAGATGCAGTAACATCGATTTCCTGGTATTTGGGGCTTGTATTTCCTAGTCTACGGTTATGTGAGATGCCTTTGGAGGACTTTGTTATTTTTGTATTTGCTCTCATTATTGTTATTTTTGGAGGGATGTTGTTTTTCCCAGAAGGAGCTGTCCAATTTGTTTTTTTTTTTAAGCACTGAGCCTTGGGACCACTTAATTGCCACAAATGAATTTCACATCTTCTGGTGTGTACTGTGTGCAATCTTAAAATATATATTAGTAAAAATCTTTCATCTTATATCCCTTGTGTTCTATATAGCTATTATAAATACGTCCTATCTTCCTTCTCCCCTTCGACATCATAATTTATTTCCATCTTAAGAACTCCAGGAAGTTTTCCGTGTGTGCTTCACTTTGACACAGAGCACCGGGCGCCGCGGCCGCCTTTAGTACCTACCCTGCAGCCCTTGCACCGGACAGCACCACCACAAACCAAAGTGTCGTAAGGCTCAACCAGGGAGGGGGACTTCAGGGGAAGGGGGACCTGACCTACATTTTATAGATGAGAATTCTTTAATAACGTCAATGAGGATGGAATTACAGCCTGTTTGACCTTTGGCTTTTAAACGTCTAGGTCAGGTTTGGCTCTCTGCTATTCTCCTAAATGCTTTCCCTGTGTTTAATAAAACGTGATAAGTATAGCAGCTGAGTCTGCTTAAAAAATCAGCCAAAGCAGACCGACTCTCCTATAGCTTCGGAGCCGTATATCTTATTGCCAGTACCACAACAGTCCTGCCCGAATATATCATCAGCGGCCTACTTTCTCCCTTCCCTCCAAGCCAGTTCCTTTGCCAACAATACCCTCCTTTGTTCCACGGAATGAAGAGGGACTTCTTTTTTTTTCCCTGCACATTGCTATTTGATAACAGTGAATTCTTCCCAATGCACTGTGATCCACTGTGTATGTTGTTGTGTCTCCTACTTGCCTCTTAAATCTTAGCAAAACCAAAGTGCTGCACTACCTAATTGGTTTTTTTCTTTTTTCCTTTCCAACTTTCTGTTTCAGAGGCAGCAGCAATGAACTGCGATTGCAGCCAGCCCTTTCCCCAGCCCCAGCCGGGGTTCCACGATCTCCTCGTCTTCCTCCCCCGACAGCCTAGCATCTGGCTAAAGGGCACCTTATTGGCAAACACAATTTCTAGACGTGGATTACCCATTCGACTGAAGCTGCTGTTGCACACGGCTGGCGTAGGGGACTCTAGGCTAGTGCTCCGTCAGTGATGCACAATGTGGAGTGGCGGAAATCTCAGGGGAGGCGCTGCAGGCCCTGGGTGGCAGGAGGAGTGAGACAGTGAGGACTAAACGCTAGAGATCTTTGAAAACTTTAATTAGCCCGAGGTCCGTGCGACACGTCCAGTATGCGCCGCGGGGGAGGCACACCCCAGGCGGAGGCCGGCATCCCCAGGCGCCGGCGGGGGGCTCACCGCGCTCTCTGCCTTCCCGCGGCTTCCGCAGACGCCCGAGTGACTGCAGCACATGGCTTCGAGGATGGGACGGTGCCGGCCCAGCAGTCCGAGTGCGGGCCTCCTACACAGTCTTCCAGCTTCCAGGGAGTGTTCGTGTTCACCACGGCCGAAACGCTACAGACTAGGCAAGCTGTCCAGCTCAACGGGGCTCTGCCGAGAAGGAGCGTCCCCTCCGCCCCAGGGCTGTGCTTCAGTCAGTCCGCCAGCTCGCGGGCTCGCGAGACCCTTCACGGGGCGCGTCGGGACAGTAAGTTTCCTCTGGGAAAGCGGGGTACCGCCAGAGTGGCCCTCAGACCTTGTAGTAAATGTTCGCCGGGCTCTGAGGAGGCATCTCCTGCACTATGTACACCGGGTGCCCATAGTCCCCGCTCACCTTCTCATAGTGAGGGCAGAAGACACTGTCCGCAGTCCTCAAGGGGATGATAATGTCACTGGGCTCGGAGCCGTTGTTGTTGCCGCTGCGCTTGGGCGTGGCCAGCGTGCTCAGCGACAGCGTGGTCGTGTGCTGCGGCGAGTGCTTCCTGTGTCTTCTGCGGTACTTCAGCAAGAGGACCACCAGGGTGATGATGATGACGATGAAGATGATGCAACCTGAAGCAATCCCTGCGAATAAGGCCACTTCGGAGCCGAGGATATTGTTCCCCGAATGTCCGGCGCTGTTGCCGTCTGTGCTGGAACCTGCGTGCAGGGACAGAGAAAAGAAGAGCGGGGACAGTCAGCGCCCACCCAGTGCTGCCGGGCTGCCTTTGTGACCCTTACACACGTGAAAAGTAAGCAGCGCCAAAGGCCTAACTGGCGGCTAGACGCTGACAAGCCAAATACCTCGTCTGATAGCGAAATGCAAGGGCAGACGGAGGCAATCAACGTGAAAGGAGACGTTCCCGAGGCCGGACTTTCATGCTGCCCCAAGCCACACGGCTTGCTTTTCACCTGTCCTCATCCATCAAGAGCGCTGCAGTCTGAGACAGCCAACTCTTGATCTTGCTTTATCTTTTACCGGTGGGGGCCAGCCTGGGGCAGCAGCAGGCAGGAAAAAAGGAAGTGGCCAGTTCTCCAGGTCAGCGTTTCGTGATCAGGTGGCCCTGCGCATCCCCTTCCTTTTAGAAACGCTGTTTCATGTGCATCTTCAAACAGCCTGCCTTTTAAAGAAGAGCCCTGCCTACTGGCAGAACAGCTCGAGAATGTGAAGGGAGGGACCGGGCCTGGGAAAATGTTCAACTCTAACTCGTTTGTATTATTTGATTTACACTTAAAATATATTTGGAAGGCAGCAGAAACTCTCACACTGAACAGACTGCCAGCCCAAATGTTAAGCACTAAAAAATTGCCTGGCATCATTATATTATCCATTTATCAGTTTGTCACAAGAATTTGACACATCTTGTCATTGAAAGTTAGAAATAACAACCTCCCTCCTTGACTCTTGGAAAGAGATGGAATATTGCTGCAGATGCTAAATTCACACAACTACCAACCAAGCATACAGATCCCTAATACAACACTGCTGACGTCTGCTCAGCAGCTACTATATAAGAAATTCATTAGCACGGTAACAAATACATAGCTGTTTGTTCCAAGCCCATCAAGAAAATGAAGTTCAGTGACAGCCAAGTTTATCTGGTATTCCACACTTTTGTCAGGGATCTGTTTATTATTTTATTTTACACGGAAAACGTGAAAAAAAAAACTAACAATAACCACTGAAAACATGCTATTATGCTATATTTTAAAATGTTACCATCTAAAACTTAGGAGAGGATCAATTAGGCTCTTTGTGGATTAGATATAATTAGATGAGGGATTAGCACATTAATTATATATACATTAACATCAGCTTTAAGCTGGTGTTGACAACCAGCTTGATAATGTGTCAGCCAATGAAAACTTTGGTCTGACAAAGTAGTACTAATAATCAGCATTTACATCTGATGAATTCTACTCTTTTGAAGGTAAGACTTTCATGGGAATGAATTATTTTGTTCTTATTGAGTGCAGTTAATAATGACTCACAGAAAGCAAAGGTTACTAATGTCTGTAACTACTAGTTAATCCTACTGGAGTAGAAGTACTTTGATTCTGTTCTACCTCTTGAGATACTACTAAGCGTGTGGCATCCACAGACCTATATAACACACAGATGATGCTGCTATACCTGGATTTGGTTTTACAAAAGGACTTGTTGTTGAACTTCTTCCATTTGTACCAGCTTCTAGTTCTGGACGTCTCGTTGGATCATTATTCCTGGTTGATCCAGCAGAACTTGCATCTATATGAAAAACAAATGATTAATTACGGCACAGACATCTGATGATATCTAGCTTTAGGAGCTGCATATGTATCTCAAGAGGCATGAATAGCAATGAACATAAGATTCTTTATGCAAAGTACTGTGAAATACAAGAATATAATTTTTCTTTTAAAACAAAATGGTTATACTAGTTATTTCAGAGGTTTAGATTGTGAGGCCATCTGTGGAAACTATAGGGATTCTTGCATTTGGCAGGCAAAGCATTGCAGATGACATTTCAATTTAACTGAGCAAGTTGATTGACTACTATACCAATTTCTAATTAGAAGAATAATTTTCTTTCTGCACAATAGGTTTGTCTATATAAGAAAAGGCACAATGAACAAAACTCTTCTGTAGTCAAGATTCAGAAATGAGCAAAACTGCAGAAACTTTTAGTTTTTATTCTGGATTATTTGGATTTTGAACCAAAGAGGTGTTTTGCTTCTTAAAAAGAACTATGTATCTCTCTATATATGGCAATAGACGTTCTACCTGGCTGACCTTAACTCTTACAGAGATCTCCAATAAAAGCAGCTTACTTAGTACATGGACTTGAGGAAATCTGTCAGTGGTTCAAGGTGCAGAGAAGGGTTTGCTTTCAACACTAAAGAGAAGCATGAATGAAGGTGAGTCTCATCAACATTAGTGCCACGCTAGCTGGGGGGCTTAACCAGGTCACAGTGGCTTCATGAAGCAGCAGATGGTCTTTACCTTGTCCAACTTTCATGAGGATCTTCATGGCTCTTGTCTGGCACACCCCTCCCTCCTGGTTATCCAGGCCCTCCAAAGACCCATTTGATGTAGCTGATTAAAAATAAGATGGACAAAACAAAAAAATAAAGAAAAATCAGGAAATCAATAAGCCAAGTTTACATGAACATGAAATGTCTGAAAACAATTTGAAAAATAAGAATTCACTCTTAGTCACAAGTTTTCTGAAAGTATGGGATGCTGAAAGCCAAAAAGAAAAAGAAAAAGAAATAAAGAAAAATGGATACTGGAAACACTGCCGCATGTATGCTATCTGCTTCCAAATTTACTTAATCTCCTTTGCAAATGACTGATTTAGTATTTGTCTATAGGTAAAAGGGACAGTATCTTCCAAAAAGCCCACTGACTCTTTTGGGGCCAAACCCAGAAAAGCAAAAGAGTTAATACGGCCATTTCAAAACGTGGTAATCATCGCACGACACCTGCTTCCTCCACTACAGATTTCCTGCTTCAAGAACAATTAGCTTGATGCTCTGTTTGTCAAGCATCCAAGTTCTGTAAACACTCGACAAGGAGCCTCCCACAGCCCTTTTCTTCTTTTTCCAGCCTTATACGTGCTTAAGAAGTATACCAAGATTCAGGACTTTAAAATCTGACTTTTTTCTTTCCATCACTTTGTAAACCCAAAGGAATGCCTGTGTGATTCTTGCCAGTATCAACCTCAGTCAACCTCTTCAACCAAACTACCTGTTGCAGGAAAACTCTGGCTGGATAGAGGGTCAGTACACATGCCCACCACTTAACCCTAACCCTGTCCGGGGCCTATGGCAACCCTGGACATGAGGGGCGGGGGCGGACTTTTTAGCAGCCATTTGCATATGTTTACCAACTCTACTCCCTTTCCATCTCAGCAGTGAGGGGCAAGGCAAAGGACAACCATTCTACTATTCTCAGTATTTTTTTTTTTTAACAGCCTATGCTCTACTCTATTTAAACACATTCCGGTTCTGTCTCTTTAGACCCGTGAGTTCTCTGAATAGCTTTGTAACTAAAGCTGTAAAGAGATAGGCTGCCAGGTACTTCAATGAGGAACAGGATTTAAATTACAGTTCAGGTTCCAGAAGAGAAAAGAAGGTGGAGAATGCCAGACATTTTCATTCCCCTAAAGTTCAAAGGGCAAGGAACAAAAGTGTTTCATATACGTTTCTGCAATTTAAATCAACTTTCTACTTTGACTATCAAAGTCTCCTCTGCCAACATTGTACTTTGAAGGAGACTGAAAAGGGATACGTCCTGGCAAACGTAAATCCCAAAGACGGTGTTTTAACTGGGTCATTTGTTTTCCATATAGTGGATCAGCAAACCAGCTCTAAATGCGTTTACAGTAGAAATATGCATCTCATGGACAATTACATTAACTAGAAAAATAAGGCACGTATTCACTTACATTTGTTTTCTTGAATTATTAACTTTTACTTTCACTGTTTTCCTTAAAAACAAAGCCTGCCTCTTCTGTGTGTAAACGTCTCTCTGCTTCTCTGAGTGCTTGCTTTTAACTTACACTGTCTCACTCAAATCTTCTGCTATTGCTGACATGAACTTTTTCCTGGGAAACTGGGCAATAATTGCCATGATAATAATTTTTTGTGGGGAGGATGGTGGTAAGAAGTACACAATATCTGTTTGTAGACTGTTGAGAAAATGTTTGGCAGATAAGTAAAATCAAATAGCTAAAAACTTTGTATGCTTCTGCGAATGAAAAGAAAACATGTGTTTTTCAATTCTTCCTTCTCCTTTTTTTCTTTTCTCTCAAATATGTTCCTACATTTCCAAGTATCCTTTCTTCCCAAAAGCTTGAAACAGTATGGATTTCTGTGAGCAGATTCTATTTCTGGAAACTTTCATAGAAGCACTGTAATCTCCAACTAATTGTTTAGAGTTTTCTCATTTGATTTTTATTAAAAATTAGAATATGTCTTCATACACTGGAAAACTGATGTCTCTCTTTAGTTGTTAGTTTAAAATGTTTTAGTTTACTTAATTCAAGTGGAATTCCAATTAAAATTCACATATGAGTAGATTCATCTACATGCAAAAGTGCACCCAAACTCAAAGTTAAATGATGAACTTTTTCTTGCTAAAAGTTTCAACATGAAACTGAAAAATGGCAAGATCTGAAGGGCAGTGCATAAAAAGAAAGGGAGGAATATAGATTCATTCATTTTAATCTTGAGGGGAAAAAAAATCAAAGTTTCAGATATAAGAAAAAAACAACTAAACGGATACCAGAAAGGCTCAGACAGGCATGTTATAGCAGAACCCTTTGTAAAGATAATTCCAAACTGCATTTGCAGAGGGAGAAACTACCAGTGACTTCTACTTTCTCAAACTGGAAGCACAAGAGGCACACATGATTTCAGTGACTTCTTTTTCTTTTAAATTTGTAGGTCAGTGCCTTTTCTGAATATCAATGCCTTTGTGCAGCGCTCCCTAGGTTTAACCAAAATGATGTCTGAACAATGCCCAAATGTAAAAAACTCTATAAATATTAAAATTAAATCTATAATTTAACAATATATAAGTTAACATTCACAGACCTTAAGACAGTAGAAGGAACACTGTGTTGCGTAAGCATGAAACTGCTTTGCACCTAAAAGAACTGAAACTATTTTATTCCTTAGTTAACCAAAAAAAGGGGAAAAAAAAAGCTTTCAAGTCTAGAATTGAATAAAGGAAAATCTATAGATGCTGCCTTTGTAGGTTCTTCTGAAGCCAAGGCTATTGCTTGCCTGGGGGAGGTGCCGGTGAAGTGGGGGCGGGTGAGTAAAAGGGGGCGGAACATTCTGGGTGAGGACAGTTTTCCTGCTACACTCAGGACTCTGCTTCTTTTCCTTTTAAGTCAACTTGCAACTTGCAAAGGTTACTGGAAGATATTGAAAAAATTCATTACTAACATTAAAATAGCCTCCCAAATGTTTGGCTGTTTAGAAAAGGGCTAAACTTTAAAATGCTGTCATACGTGTTCCACCATGAAAGCTTTTTGCCATAGTTAGGAATGATCTAAGTTGTCACAAAAAAATCCTGTTTTAAGACGTTAGTAACAACCAAAACATCAGAAAGGAAACTTTACAAGTATAACATAATTCAGAATGACTTCAATCTATTTTATGTTTGATATAAATATAATTACCCGTAGTGAAAATTAACTTCCCTCTTTCTATTATATCCTCATCAGGGAGTATAATTCTAATTCTAGAGGTCCCCACCCTGCCTTAAACAATGACACAACCAAGAGTGAACTCTGAGATAAAACCATGAGATTGATATTCTCATTTCTCTTGCAACAGTCAGTCACCAAGGAGCTTTAAAAGCCTTCGTGGCTGATTTTGAAAAATAACAAGAAATCGGGAATGCTTGGAAATAAAATCTATTTCCATTTTAGGAGACGATTTTGCAATTATTTTTATTGTTCATTTCAATGTACTGGGACTTTTTAACTTGGAGAAAGAGCAAAAATAAATTGTTACCTCATCATACTCAGTTTTTCTTTGTGTCTCTCTAGCAGCATTATCTAATGTAGCCAACAATCATAGTATTACTAAATGGATGAAATTGTATTTAATCATTGAGAGAGAAAAAAAATAACGTTCTTATACCCAAGCTCTTAGTGCCCAGGTTTTTTTTTTTTCCCTTGGCTCAAGGAAAAAATAGACTTTATAAATTTATAAATTACTAGAAAACTTCTCTATCCAGTTGGAAAACAGGCTTAATAAAGATACATGGGCATTTGCTGTTTTAAAAGCTTTTGTTTCAGGGGTCTGCTCGCCAGTAGTGAGTATGAAGAAATCACTGCATTTCCCCCCAGGGCCTAATTTCCAGTGGGTGGAGATCGCTGCTCAGCAAAATAGCTCCCTGTGTTCACACTGTCTACAAGTTCTGCGGCACATCTGAAAGTTCACAGCCAACGTCTGTGGCTACACATTTATTTGCACCTATGCTTATCTGAGGCTCCCAGTCACTGGGAACAGGACACTGGTTATGTGAGTACCAAAAAAAAAAAAAAGAGAGAGAGAGAGAACCAGTGAGTAGTAAAACAGGGTAAAAGGGCAAGAATATTTCTGGCAGTGTTTTTTAGACCAGCCCCACAGAGAGGCGATAATACTCCATTTGAGCTGTCTTCATTTGATCGTACTGCTCTCTCCCCAGGAGGCAAAGCTGCAGCTCCGGACCCTGGCTGCACTCCGTCCATCACACTGGTAGGAAGGTGCTGATCAGATGGAATCAAACTTTGGGTTTGTGCTGGTATATGGGTCTCCTTCACAGAGAGATTAGGAATGGGGAAGTACAAAGTATCTTACAGAATAGTGGCATCACTGTGAAGGAAAAGTTTTAGGTTCTTATGGGAAGAATGAAACGTCAAGAAATACTAATACTATGGAGGGTATTTAAAACTATTTTAAAATATAGCTTATTGATATGAGGCCAGGATAGGGTGGGGGACTCCTGGACGCTTGAAAACAAATATTTATGTCAATTTCATCGAAGAAGTCCCCCAGAGAGACAGCTAATGAGCATACAGGGTCAGGGAAATGACAGAGCAGAAAGAATAAGAACTTTTCTAGAAGGATATGAAGCTGCACCTGGCATGATTCATTCTCACTGGACCAGAAACAAGCAGCATTTCATGAAGATCCTCTGTCAAAAGCAGACTCTATTTCTACTACTCTTTTCTGCATGTCATCACATACTGGCCCTGGTCTTTGCGATTTCTCAGGCCAGGCTTCCTACACATCAGTCTCCTTCAGCTCAGCACAGATTTAGGATGACCAGAAGCCTGTTAACTGGCAAACCGAGGAGCTAAGAAAAGCATAATCCATTAACAACCCAGAAAGCAAAACTGTGACTTTAAATAAACATAACATAGCAAACTAATTACTGTTTTCTCATAAATCTGAGTGTCCAAAAATAAATAAGCAAATAAATAAATAAGGTATGTAAGTTGAAAAATAAGGAGGACAAAAAAAAAAAATGTAATTACTTCATGTGAACATAGAACCCAGGAAGCTAAGATCTATCTACTTAACATCCTGACATCAATTCAGATTCAAAATATGTGATGCAAATTCAGAGTGTGTACTAGAGAAACAGGGATTCAAATTCTAGAACTCAAATTAATGTAGTTTAATGCCTTGAGTTTCACACTTATTCTTTGAGATATTAACTTGGAAGGAAAAAAGTTCTAAACATGGAAATGATAATGTTCACTGAATGCCAAAAATTAAATCCTGTTTCTTTAAAGTTAATTAATAAAAACTTTTGAAGCAGAGCATCTTTATAATGTGCCAAAAGAAAGAAGAAAAACTTATTCATTTTTTTCTAACTTCTTCCTTTTTATGTGGCTTTACAACGAAAGAAATGAAGAATATACCACCACGACTTTCTAAGGGTCTCATTATTCTTGTTTGGCTTAATATCCAAAAAAGTTCAGCGTTACTTCAAACCACACAACATTTCATCCAATAATACCAAATTTGCCTTATCTTAGAGCAAAAGTTCTTCATTATATGACCTCATTTCAAGAAAGAAAAACACAAAGAAAAGTATTTTCAAAAAGGAATATATATTCACCAAAGTTGAAAAGAAAAACAAAACCCTCTACTTGATGAGACAGTTTCTCAGGGACATTTGATTAACTCTTTGCACATGGGGAACTGTTCACAGCTGGAACACTGTATAAACTATCAGTGATATAGGATGTGTGGAGTTTCTCACCCCAAAACCATTGTTCTGGTATGACAGGAAGAATCACTTGAATTAATACCACACTACTATGGTTGTGTTTTGAAAATTTAAGGCAGTAAATCATGCATTAAGAAGTAATAACTGGCTATGCCTCGGTGATTTTTCTATGCAACAAAATTAATTAGTTTCTCCACTAAACAGAGTGGATTTGGAAATAGTGAATTCTAAGATGGAGTCACAGGTTTTAGACCTTCCCTTTTGTTTCCTAGCATTAAAATGTAACTAAAGATACCAGGTATCAAGTACAAATGGATGCTCTTGAATAAAATGTTGTAATTTTATTTCCTTAATTTCAAATACTTATCATAAACAATAACAGGACATTCTATTGACAACTCAGAAATAAGAGGAGTTTTTTAAAAAATGTAACAACTTTGAAACAGTTCAGTAAGCTGTTTTTGTTCATATGTGCACTTAATAGCTTTTAAGGGCATTTATTACTCAGTCACTTTTACTCGGGCAGAGAGAGGATGCAAGGGGACTTTGTAGAACTGACCCTATCGGAACATATGAGGCCTAGATACTGGGGGAGACCAATGTATTGAGAGGAAAGTCACAGCATAAAGCAATAAACACTTCCAGAGCCTAAGGAATTCTATCGCAGCTTACTCATAGAAACTTTTAACCATTAAAACCTGTATAAAGGTCAAGTAAGTGACAATCAATGAAGATGCCGAGAACCATGGTTATCTTTGACAATATGGACCTGAAAAGTTACCGGCCACATACACTCAGAGTGAAAAGGTTGGAAGAGGAAAAAAAGCAGTGAAGGCCTGTCTACATGTGTGCATGTGTGTGCAAGCATGTGTGCACGCAGAGGGTGTACATATCAAGAAAAAAAATCTCTCCAGGCTCAGTCTAGCACACTGGTACTTTTCGAAGGAAGATAAAACAGTATGGCAATAAACTTCACCCCCCCCATACTTTTTTTTTTGCTGGAGACCATGTTTTAGGCACATGAGATTATTTATGGAGGGGTTTATAATATTTTCTTTCCCTCAAAATATTGCTTGCAACACCTTGGTATCTTGATTTTTGATGAATGTTGTTGAGCAAAAGCATCTATGTCTAAAATTTTATTGTTAAAAGTTATGATGATTTATGCAGGAAGAATCTCTCATCAGGTACAAAAAATTCAACATGATTCCATAAAAAAAATAAAAAGCTTTTCATCTAGTATACTTTAAGGGAGTATTTCTTACTACCACAGTGATTCAGACAAAGTTAATATAGTGAGAACATGATAGTCCATGGTAAAAGAGTAAATAACTTCACATAGAAAAGTCAAGTTTAATATGGGCCAAAACCTACTAAGAAAGAGGAATTGTGTTTTAAAAATAGGTGGCCAGATGAACACTTCAATAGTAATGACTAAGCTTGCACTTTTTTTAAAATAAAAGAATAATGTAAGAGTTCTAAAGATAAAACATAATTCCCTATTGTCTCTGTTAGCTTTACTTAAGCATTTAAGATTTTTAAAAATGAAAGTTCCCAGGCGACACAGTGATAATATCTAATAAAAATATTCTGAACCCTAAAGAAGCATGTGTTTGAGTGAATTATTGCCAGTGCATCATCCATTGCCTGCTCTCGAGTTTTTTTTAATAGTCTTAATCATAAAAATATTCTTGCAAAGATAATGGAAATGTCTAGCTAGGAGAGGGTCAGAGTAGAAAGTTCATGGTTGGGAGGGTGCACATCCTACGAGCCTCAAGCTCATTCTGCTGTCACTAATCGCATGCAATGATATTAATGACCCAGTAATTGGAAGACGAGTAGCACTGAAGTGGAAAACATCCATCTGAGGCTGAGTTCATCTCTAGGTGGTAGGACTTCACCAGTGACTGAGTTAATGTCTGCTGACAGTTTAGAATCTAACACTGCAAATGAGAAAATGTGCCACTCATGCTATAATAGTTTAGACGGACATGATGTTATTTGCTTTGACCACTTAGAGACCAGCAGTAACCCCAAGAAAGTGCCCCTATCTAAATTTGCCCTACACATGAACCTTATTCTGTTCAGGGGACATGTTCTATACCCTAAGAATCCAGAGCAATTTTCCACATGTTTGCTTCAATAAAAGAATACCTTCATCTCCTGTTTAACATCAGGAACAACAGAACCGGGCTACTTCACTGATGCAAAAAGCCATTTGCGAAGCAGAAATGTCTTTCAGCAACACACAGTGCTGCTCCTCTGGAATGGGATCAACTACGGTCCTGCCTGGGGTTTTGACAATCCACCCACCCATGCATCTGCCTGTCTGTCCATCCTTCCATCCAACAAAACTGCAGCACTTGCACTTGGCCAAGGACATCTGAAGTCTCTTATTGCCTCTATTTGTATGTTTGAGAAATTTTTATTTTTAATAACTTTCCTATTTAGTAACTTCCTACTGAGCAGCTCAAAGTACTTACTAAGATTATAAAAACACAAAATAGCATAGACTTATTGAAGCAATAGAATTAATAGTAGAACTAAAAAGAAAAAGTAAAGTCAGAAGCTTTAGCTAATTGCTGTTGTAACCACCTTTTCCCAGTGGCTCTTCCTCGCCTCCTACTATCCTGGAGAATTTTCTTAGTTCAACTTTGGAGGCATATGATTGCAAGTTAGTTATATGTTACACAATACATAACAAGGCATCAGTACCAACATGTTTGACACAGCATAGAGTTCATCATTTACAGTTCATGAGCTTCCCCGCTGTTGCTATGCATGCGATATGTGTGTATGTGTGCTCTCTTAGACTATCGCTGTATCTGCGCCATGTATGTAGATATACTATCTTCACTATTGCTACACATGCAATCTGTGTGTATGAGGACTCTCTGTACTATCTGTATGCGCTACGTATGTAGGGACACTACCTTCACTATTGCTACACATGCAATCTGTGTATATGAGTACTCTTTGTACTATCTGTATGCGCTATGTATGGAGATATACTATCTTCGCTATTGCTACACATGCAATCTGTGTGCATGTGTACTTTCTGTACTATCTGCATGCACAATGTATGTAGGTATACTATCTTAACTATTGCTATGGATGCACTTGAATGTTTGGTGACCCAGGAGGCATGGTCATACGCTAACAACATTGGTCTAAGCGTCTGACACCCTGGATTTGGTTCTGTTTCTGACATTTCATGGCCGTGTGAACTGTACTAAGCTACTCGTACTGTCTAAATTTCAAGTGTTCTCACAGTGATAAAAATTGCTCTATCACCTGTGTTTCGAGACTCCAAAGTGAAGAGTCTGTGAAGGCCACAACACCTCCCTGAGTGATCAGACACCCAGCCCGAGATTTTGAAACTTTAGGAACAAATGTGTGACTCTTAAGAACTATATAAATAAAGTATCTCAAAGTAATATTTCTTATGTCTTTCGGTGCCTCTTGACTACTTTTTTGTTTTATTTTGCTTTAAATTTTTATTTTCTTGATGAATATTTAAAGGCTATCAGGAAAGAAACTTGTCCTCTTTCATGCTCCAGTATTGTTCAATTATTTGTAAATCTAAGTGAACTTTTAAAAAAGTCATAATACAGGTGCTAGAGATAGGAAGATATATACTATAAAGTAATAAAGGCAGTTTTATTCTACTTCCTAAGTAACTCTTTGTTCTAAATAATCTTCATTTTTCATCTGCTCAAACACCTATTTTGTATATCTAATTTTTAGTCTTTCTCTCTCCTTCAATAATTCCTCACCACTCTGAGAATTAGAGCCACTTTGTTCTTTCATTGGCTATTTTGAGAATAAGGAGTGGTGCTCACAGGGCCATCTCTGTCTAGCTTTAAATGAGATAAGCTGTCACAACTGCCTAGGTGACACCCTTTAATGGGAACAGAGAGTCTCTGTCCACAATAGCCTTATCCTATTACGCACTCTGAGCCATCAGGGACAAATATCCCAAGGGTCACAACTCCATTAGACCTGAGAGCCAGAAATTTCTCAGCACAATCTCAAATCAAGCAGAAGCTAAGACTTCATTCCTTATATGTAAAGAACTTAGCTTTATCCTACTAAATTCAACAAGGAGCCTTAATGATATATACTAGAACAGCCTCCAATACAGTCAGAAAAGGACTTTTATGTTAGGAAATAAGAGAAACAACACTTCTAATCATAAGACTAATGGACTGATCTACTTTCCCAGCTTGTCTCAGTGATAAGGCAACTGACACATTTTCTTTTCTGAAAGATTATTTATACTACATTAGGATGCTGCTACAATTATCAATAAAAATACAGTATTTTCTTTGTGCAATAGGGAACTGAGGAAAAATTCTGGCAAGGCTGGTGAAATGGAAATTGGGAAAAATGATTATATGTATCTGAAGACTCCTCCCCTGTCTGTCTCTTTTGGGTCTTACAAAGGATCTGCTAACAAGCTTGGGCAATTCCAGGAACAAAAAGATACATAAATGCATGTTTCTTGGTAAAGGAAGCCCAAGGACAAAAGAACTTTTATAACATTCAAAGAAGACAAAGAGGGAAGATCTTATAATTAAGTTATGCAGCATTACTGAAACTTGTAAACTCTCTGGAGTTTCATCTTATGCATGGACTTCTAATCAGTGAAGCTTTTTAAGCCCATCTTCCCCAGGTCCTCTCTAGCTTCCAGCAAAGCCCAGGTGTGCTTCCAGTCTCATGCCTCACTGTTCCTCCTCTGCTCCAAAGTTAAGCTTTAGTTGCACTGATTTGGTGCAAGAACTTTCCGTATCTTACCCCATTTAAACTTCCATCAACCCTGGGAAGCAGACACTATCATCATTTCCATTTTATGGATGAAGAGACTGAGGCAGAGATGGTTAAGTTACTTGTCAAAGGTACTCAAGAGCCCACGTCTGTCAGACCTGACTCTTCACTACTATGTCAATCTGTTTCTCTAAGGGGCGTGCATACTTATCCTCCAAGCACCCAAATGTAGTCTCTAAGCAAGATTCTGATGAACCTTCTGTTACAAAGATGACAGTTGTAAGTTAAAAATAAAAATGTGTTTAAATGCTTGAACTCAACAATTACATGCAAGGTATCAAACATAAATCCTCACCCCTCAGTCAGAGGACCTAAGTGACAGGCTGATGTTGCTATATCACTAAACCGTTGGATGACATTTAATGATGGAAATGGGGCTTTTGCTACATATATCATACATAAATAATTCATCAAATAAAGCACATAATCACCTCATAGAGCCTACATATTCTTATGTATTCTAAAAGAGATCTATATGTTAAAGGACATTTGAAAGCTCCCATAACTATTTTGCTAGGGAAAGAGACTGTGGAATATATTTCAGTGCCACTAGCCAAACCTACTTCACAGAATTAAGTAAATCAAAAACAGGAAAAAAATAAAAAACATATATATGCTTAACAAAAATAAGGAGTAGAATCTATAATACAGTTCTTTTTTGATTCTTTGAGAATATTGTATCATATTTTCCTATTGTCTTTGCCAGATTTTAATGTCGTGGTCATGATAGCATTGCAAATAAACTTGGAAGCATTTGTAAAATAGCTTAATTTCAGGAGAGCTTAAGTAACATTGTTATTATGTTTTTTTTTGAAGCCTTGAGATAACTCGCTTACGAAACCCTCTGTGCCCAACACCTTTTATGGAAGTTTTTCTTTGATAATGTTTTGTTTTTTCTCATTGCAACTGATGTGTTTACCTTTTCTGCTTTTTTATGACTCAATTTTTTACCTGGAATTGTATTTTGTGTCATTTGACTTGATTTCTGCTTTAATATTGTTTGTATTTGCTAGCTAGATTTTTGGCCTTCCTTTTACTTTTCATTTTATATTATGTAAAATACCAAATTAATTAACAATCATGATCAAAATAAAAGTCAAAACAATGAAAAAAAAAAGAATATTGTGTCATTATATTTGTGCAAGCATTTTATTACATTTTGTGATTTTGCTTAGAAGTGGAGTATATGCCTAAAGAACATAGCAAAGCTATTTATGGAGCATTCCAATTTTATATGATCTTATATTAAAAAAAAAAATGCTTTAGACAACTAAACCAGTGAGGGGGGCCTAAGAAATGACAGCTCCTCCAGACTCATTCAGTATTGCCCAAGGAAGGCTTTGCCAAGGCATGGAAAGTGAAGGATGCCCCTAAGGACCACTGTGAGCACCACCACAGGGTATATATCATAGAACAACCTTTAATGAAACAATCTTCAGAAATTATGACTTGTAGACTATGCCACAAGATCATGCCTTAGCTACGGATTTGCAGCAAAATAATGCAAAAGCCACACAATTTAAATTGGGAGGTGCTCCGCTAATATGGTTTCCTTTGTCTAATAGCTCTGCCATGGATACTGTTCATGTAAAATGTATTAACACAATGGCATTCATTTTTCGTCCATCTCTGACTCACATAATTTTGGTAGTGTGATGAAAATCTCTTTGTGAGTATTAACATTTTGCAAGGTTTTATGGTAAGGTTGGATAACCAACCCACAGAACCTTCACAAGGGCAGCTGTTGCAAAGGACCAACACATCAAACTTGCTGACTCATTCAGCTCTGGGATGTCACCTCTAAAAAGGAATTATAAACCAAGCACAGAAAGTGCCTTAAAGGAAACTTTGTGGGATAAAGGTTGGGAAAACAGGAATGTTTTCCCAATATTAATTGGAGTGTTTACTATGTCTAAGACAGAGCTTCCCTTGAAGATGGGCAATATCAGAACAGATAGTTATTTCATAAACATTTAAAAAATTTTAAGACCTAATAAAAAATAAACCGGTTATTTTAAAATACTTACTATGTTTTCAAGGCAATTAAGGATCTGAACGTAAGAAAGAACAGGGGGCTCTTCTGACCAAATAGTCATAATATCCCCATCCTTGGATTGGGAGATTTTATTATGCAAATTAGGCCCAAGACTAATTATTAAAATAGGTCACTTGAAAAAGTCAATTCCAAACAAGAAGAAAACCCATATATGGATGCTCCTCAACTTAGATGGGACTCTGTTCCAATAAACTCATGCTAAGTCGAAAATACCATTAAATTGATAATGCATTTGATACCCTGATAAACCCATCAAAAAGCCAAAAATGGTAAGTTGAACCATGGTAAATGGGGACCGTCTGTGTAGCATTTTGCCATAGGTCAAAAGCAAATAATCGTCTATGAGAAAAATAAATGAGGGTGCATATTATTTTGCCAGATCATTTCCTAAAGGAATTTAGTGGATACGCAGATTTAAAAATACAGTTTCAATTAAAAATTAATATTTACCTTTAAAACTCAAAACTGTGGTGACTACATTTTAAATCAAGTAACATGACAAATCAAAGTAAAATTGGTTAAAGAATTTACAGCAGATCCCGTCCATTTCAATTGGAGAAGAACCATACTAATGAGTGATCCTATGTGGGCTTTTTATGTTCAACCACAAAATGGCTTGGGACTGGAGTAGACTCCCATCATTTGCCGGAACAACAATACTAAAAGTATTTTCTAGAGAAGCAAATTAAAGCAAAGCAATAAAGTAACTTTCTCACTGAGCTCAGGCAGCAGGACTAGAACCTAAGACTGGAGACTCTTGGCCTAATTCTTCCGAAATGCTGTTCCTTTAGGGTGCTACCCTCCACCAAATCAGTCCATTTGGACTGCTCCCCACCAGAGTAAATCAATCCCTACTCCAAAGTATCAAATCTCTATCTATTTTTCCTTCCTATGGGAAAGAAACCAGCACACAATAATGATAATATTAATAACACTGCCAGTTGTGAAGGTGTTTACCAACTAGACACTAAGCTTTGGAGTTAATCACATAGAGTATATAATGTAGCAACTCAAATACCAATATTATGTACTGTATCAAAGTGATTCAATGATTTCAAGTGTTAAAAATATACTTGTAAATTTGAGTACTTTCCATCATGCTACCTAACACTATTTTATGAATATACTGATATAAAAATTACTACCTTCAAACATTTTCCTTCTTCTCAAAAAAAACAGTAATAGAGCGTGACTCTGTGTATGTGTATTTGTTTGACATGGAAAGCAGTGACTTTTAAAATCCCTTAATTGTTTTGGTGCCTTGGAATTCTTGAAAAAGCAATGCAAAGCCAATAGTAATTTTTGAACTATTTTAAAATTTTTTTCGTTGTATTTTCCGTTTCCTTTCAAGGGAAACTTGTATATCAATGAGCTTTGCTGTAGGGTGAGTGGGAAATTGGCTTCTGCATTTTTCCAAGTATCTGAAATGCCTTCCTATGCCTATGATGTGGTGAAAAGTCTTTCAACTCTCTGCTGAAAGTCTCCCTGGACTTCCGGCGAACTTCTGAGCTTTGGGTCCTTTACCCAGTCCTGGGACAGTCTCTCAACCAGCAACGTTCAAATAGCCCTCATTGTTTCATTCTTGAAATCTTCAACTCGTTTTAAGAAAGATTCTTTTATCCCAGGCTACCACATGCTTTTGCACTGTAAATCATAGCTCTAAGGAGAGTTCTGGAGGTCAGAGTAGTTCAGCTAACTTCAATGAACCTGTTGATGTGGTATGAAGAATTTTCAAAAAAAAGAAAAATAAGATGCCATTCTTGTGTCAATTAAAATTATAAATATAAATTAAGCTGTGCTTGTAAATATAAATCCTCTCTTGTAGCAATAAAAACTAAGTATTAAAGGCTCACTGCTTTAAGCAAAGAGATGTTGGTAAACCATTTATTTATTTGCATTTCTTGCATGTTCTTTAAAGGTTAAACCCTTGATGTTTACTGAAATCCCTCTTGCCCTCAGTGGGAACTTAGAATTTGCAAAGCAATCTTTATGAAGTCATAAACTAAAGTAAGGGGACAGAACCTGGGACTGTTGGGTTATCCGTGCACTTGGGTTGCAGCCATAGTTTTAGGGACATGCATTTGCCACCACAGGAACATCTAACCTTTAGTGCATCCACTCTTCCAGCACACCCACCTTCCTTCTCTCACCCTGCCCAGGGGCATTAACCTTCTTAATGAATTCATCTGTCAGTTTTGGTTCCCTACAAATGTCACACTAAACATCCACATCCACTGAAAAAGTCTTACTTTATAAGTCTTTTAAGAAAGAAATACCATTAGGCTTCCAAAACCTTAAAGTTTCCATGTATTTTACTTAGCAACTATTTTATCTTTTTAAAGGCTTCCCTATTATTCTGTACACTTTACCACCCCATCTACCTTTTTTCATCTCAGCATGCTTTTATTTTCATTTTTTGATAATTATTCCTTTAAGTATATAATTTACCACTTTCTCTTTTTCTTTGCTATTTATTCTTGGTAAGCTACTCTAAGTAGCAAGTTGGCTTTAAAAGCAGGTTTTCAGGCTCTGTGGCAGTTCAGGTTCCCAGCAACAGACACTGAGATAATTAGGTGTCTATGACCACCTTTGTTTTAATTATTAATGTCATAAAAAATACATATTATTGAGCACTCGATAAGTATTCAGCAAATACTGTGCTTTAAAGTGTAGCTCAGAGGTTGAGAAGCCAGAGTTTCAATCCAATCACCGAGAGGCAGGAGAGCCCAACCACAGACAGCAGTTCCCTAAGGAACTGAAGTCTAGGTGAAGCAGGAATAGAGAATTCAACCTGGTTATGAGCATTACTTTAAAGCAAAGAAACTAAGAAAAAAGATTGCACTGCTTGAATGATATGAACAGCTGTCTGAGTCACCTAGACCTGACTCTGACAAAACTTGGGGCCCTGGGAACGACCTGGCCTTGTGCCCCCAGGTGATTTGCACATAGTAGGCAGGTGCTCAAGGTGTGCTTCTCAGTGGACTCACAGCCTCGGGAACTACTTCAGATATGATACAAAGGACACATATAATCTATTCCTGAAACGATGGGTCAAATTATTTTATATACATATATACATGGAAAAAAACCAGTAATTCATTGAACAAACCAAGTTCTGTCTTACTTTTCTAAATCTGGTTTAAGGTAACCATTGTGCTTTGCCTGTAAGGCCCATCCTTCCAGTTTATGATGTCCTCTTCTCTGGAGCGATAACCTCATGAGGAAAGTGTACTATTTATTATACCACCTTGTTCCCTGTTGAATCCCTAGCACTTAAGCACAGTCTCTGATGCAGAATAAATACCAAATGAATGAGTGAATGAATGGATGAATGGATGGAGAGAAAAGGCATTGCACAAGATTTACCTATCAAAATCTCACCAATGGTCCTTAAAAATGGTTTTGTCAGTAGAGATGCTGAATATATTCACATAATACATTTATTTTAATGCTATAAGAATTCTAGGAGTTTTTCTTTTCTTTTTGGGTATTTATATTTAATGAATACTGCTAGCACAGAGTCCCAAATTCAATTAGAGTTTATTTGAAAAAAAGTGGACAATTGTTCAGCAAAGATTCTCACCAAGTTATTTGCCACAATAATTTTAAGGAAACAAAAATTGATACAAACCTATTTAGCTTATCCTAATTTCTATAAAATAAATGAATAGAATTATACTTACATATAATGTAATAATCTTTGTTCTTCTGAAATTCTAGACCCCAGAGGTTAGGGCTGAATTCTTGAAACTTGATAGTGAATTTTACATCTTGGTCTGGTCTGGCACAGTTGAGAAGAGGGGTATTTTCCTTCTTAATAGTGCATCTGTCTGCTTGGTCTTTATCAACCATATAAACTTTATAATATTCATACTGGCCAACAGTTTTAGAGTCCACTTTGGGGCAAATAATATCCAATTTGTCTCCTATCTGTGGGTATAGTACCAGGCCTTGTCCAGGTAGAAATCTAAAAGCATAAAAAAAACAACAACAAAAAAAACATTGAGTTGATAAAAGTTAACAGTATCATAGTTATAATATAGCCAGACAATGCCAATAATCCCAAACTAAAATTTTTTCAGTTCCATACCATTATTTATCAAAAGCCTCTTAGTTCAGATCAACACGGGATGAATACATTTTGGAATTAAGCTTTAAAGGAAAGAAATAAAGCAAGCACCCTCCTTACTCTAAACCACAGGATCAGGTAACCTGCTGACATTTCTTTACCACCCTTTCACTTGCAATATTTCAGTATTCCTTTGTGTAACTTTACAACACCTTTTCCTCTAGGGTGAGTCAGAGCTTCCCACATGTTTGTTATTTTTTAACCATTGGCAGCTTCAGTTTATTGGGCATGCCACAGAAAGATCTCATCGATTCCGGGGAACAGTGAATCCACTAATACTTTGTTGTCCTGTTAGTTTCCATTAGCTGTTGATGCTAATTAACAGACAAGTTTCATCAAGAATGTTTCAAATTACTTATCATAATTAGTCAGTCACTGATCAAACAATGGGTTTTTTATTACACCGAACAAAAGAAATGTCTTACAAACCCATAAAAGATAACCAGAAATAATTAGTTGTAGTATTGATTCAGCTGCAAAATGAAGAGTCCTCTACTTGCAAGGACAACAACTATCGTCCTCGCTCTACAAATCTTTTCTTTTCCTTCCCTTGAGATGTATTTGCTCCAATTAATTCTTAGAAGCAAATCTTTAGAACTAAGACTACTGATACAATATCCCCTTAGTGCTCACAGCTAAAAGCTTCCCTCCTCCTCCTCCTCCTCTGTCTTGCTAGCCATGCTGCTGAAAGATCTTTCTTAATGGGGAGTTTCTCTGAAAAAATGAAACAAGAGCTTCCTAATGAACATCCTTCTACAAGTGCTAACACTAACAACACACTTAGAAACCCCAGCCCGTTCGAAAGCAGCCAAGCCTGCAGGCTCATTAAAATATTAAAGCCTGAGAACAAAGCATTGCCTCTGGTTCCTCCCATTCCAACCCTTTCTTTGACGAGAGATGCACCAGCCACGGTGACTAGAGGGTCATAATTCACTACCCGAGAAGAAGTGAGGCTGAGGGGTACTCCCAGTTTCAAATCTATCTTGAGGTAACGGCTTACGATTTACACTCATAAGTGGTATTCATTTTCTGAACCATGTGTGAGGGTGGTTATGAAACAGCACTACCCATAACAGAAATAATATTACAGATTCATATTAAAAACCAATACTCTTTATGGCAGGAAAAATGCGGGTTGTGCACGGTGGCTTGTTTCTCTTTCTTGGGAATGTGTTATTGTACAACCCCAAATTGAGAGGGTGGTCTTTTTTTTTTTTTAAACTGAGCTTCTTTAACAAAGGCATATGACATTCATTCAAAAAAAAAAGTGAACGAGAATAATTTAACATAAAATCCTTCTGTGAGGCAGAACTTAAAATGATTTTTTTATAACAAAGATAAATTTAAAACAACCATGTGTGCACTACTGAAGAACTGCCTAGAACTTTTGACAAATGTAGATCCCATTGCTTAGTGAGAGCCTCTCTGTGACCTTTTTGCCCATTTCTACAGTTTTCTGGAGAGAGAATTCTAAAATTCAACTCCAGGGGATGGAACGGCTTCCCCAAGGTATTCGCTTAATCTCCTGAATGCCAATGTATTCTCTCTAGACAATTTCATCTTCTTTGTGGCTAAAACACAACTCAGTTTCTCCGGGAAGAGACTGACCCAGAATATTTGAGGATGAGGTTAATTCCTTCACCCCCGCATCCCCCACCCTCCAGCGACTCTGATGCGTTGCTGTGGTTAAAAACCAGTGGCGAGATGCCTGGCAGGAGGTACCAACTACATTAGGCGAGCATTGAATTTACCCATCTTCCTGATACTTCCCCTTTTTTATGTCTTATTTCTTGACCTTTTTAGGAATTCTTCAAGGTATACAAAAACCAGGGGCCAATTCCTACCCAGGGTTTCCCATTCCACTCCAAACATTTTCTATCCTAAACCTGTTCCTTTTGTAGCTGGTACAGAACACCACCACAGAGGTGTCAGTCAGCTACTCTCAGAAGTTTTCCTAAAAAACAAGCCCCGGGGGCTTCCCAGGCCTCAGAGCTCAGGATCCTCACCAAGCCAGTTGTACCCGTTTCTTTGTCCATTCATTTAGCTCTTTTAAGAAAATGCATCACACTCCTCCCAAGCCAAGCTGTGTACATCTCTGCGTATCTTAGAACTCTCCCACATCACACCCTAAGTCCAAAGTTTGCCTCATTAAGCTCTCTCTTCATTCAAAATGTTCCCAAGATCCTGTTCCTTTCAGGAGGGTTTGTTTTTTCCCTGTTTAACTAAAGACTCACAGGAGGTTTCCTCCCCTGCCAGGCAAGCCACTGCTCATGACTCTGCCCTCACTCAGGGAATCTGAGTTACAGCACCGGCTGGTGCCCTGAGGTCAAGAACACAGGACATGGGCCAGTGTGGCTTCAGGGATCTCTGCATTTTAGATCATGTTTTCAGAAGACACAAATCACAAACGTAATTGAATGAGTCTTTTAAATTCATTTCACAAACTAGCCAGGCCTTCCTTGATGTAAAGTTGTCATTCAGTGTATGCAATCTAACTTCGTTAAAAATCTATACCGGTCAGAGCCGGGGGAGGATGGCAACCCAGGGGGCGGCCTCTCGAAATGACAGTAACATCAATAAGCAGATTTGATATGCTGGTAAAAAGTGAATCCTGACAAAACTCACTATTCCTAATGCTTCAAAAAAGTGTCAATTCCACTTTCAGAATACACTGTGGCAAAAAGTGAGGCAAGAATCTGATCCATTGCTCTTAAAAAGCAATTGTTTCAAGAGCTCATTAAAAGCAATTATTGCTTCTTTAATTAAAAACAAAAGGGCCCAATGCTTGAGTGCTTCAGGGGTTTATTTTTTAAGTATATATATATATATCTGAACAGTTAGCACACCAGTGACTTTAATTGATGAGATCATGGTTTCTCAGTGGACAGAGTGCAGTTAGCTGAGAGCCCACCGCAGACCTCCTGCCCATGTGTCACTCAGGACGGTCTCCACTGCTGACCGCAGCAGAGCCGCAGAAGGCCCTCCGTCTCCCAAGAGGCCTCACGCTTTCTAAGGCAACACGGCAGCGAACAAGAGTACTGTGAGTCGAACCAAAGCGACCTATTTTGTGCCAGATGCTCTGAGTGATAGAAAGCGGAGGATCACTGATCACCAGGAATTTATAATCTAGCTCCCCGAGGGCAGGCAGGTCCCGTGTGTGTCTGATTCAATACTAAATGCCCAAGGGGCTGACAGATGGTAGGCACTCAATAAATAATGCATTAGTTGAAAAAATATGAATGAACAAATGGAGGCTAACATTTACACAAATTAAGCGCCACAGACTATTTGCAGATCACAGGCGTGAGAGGAATTCTGAAGACAGCACCACTGAGAGTTGGGGCAGGGGCAGGCTGAGTAGGAGGGATGGGATTTCCATCAGACGTCATCCCACGCATGGTGGTGTTTCTGGAGAACAAGGAGCTGTGCAGACGGAGTTTCTCTTTTTTCGGGAAAAATTCATAAGCATCAGCAGTCTTGTACTATCCCTCTCTATTTAAAATGCAAGGCCATCATCTACTTCCAGAACCACTAATACCAAACATGCTGCTGCTTTTGAGCACTTACTCTTTGCTAAGCTCCGTCCATAGCACCTTCCATCACATTTTCTTCATTTAGGAACCACTCCCTGACCTAACACGATAAAGAGGTGGAGATACCCCGGTGCTCAACGAGACATGACAGGAAAAGCCCCTTTTTCTGAACACTTTTTTCAGTTCTCACTGTGGCATATTAAATTATAAATCTGGTTTGGTGAAACACATTTTTTCCTAAATCAAGTTTTTCATAGCTAAGCCATGAAATTAGAGAAAATCGAGAGAAAGCCAATACGCATGCAGGCTGGGAGTGTCACATGAAAGACATGAGGAGTCTAGCTCCACGCCAAGCGCACATTAAGTTGAGCCTAATATGGGGAGGCTTCTTCTACCACAGTCATCTGGCACCACCGTTCATGGGGTGTGCATGCCTTGCCCTGCAGCCAAGAGCCAAAAGGTAAGGAAGGAACAGACCAACTACATGGCATTTGTGTTTTTAATGTAATGTTACAGATAGACTCCAGACAAGTATGCAAATTGCAAAATGTACATGAAAAGCAAATGGGGTAAGTTTCCTAATACTGCCATTTTTTTAATGGAAAACAATGAGTCCTATATGTTATAATCAAGTCAGTAAAAGTGGAGTTCTATAGTTGAAGGCAAGGGGTTTACATTAGAATTTCATTACTTTGAGATTGCTTAGAGACATTAATAACTCAGACTACACAACACATCTGTGCTCTGAATATTTTGTAATATTCAGTAATCCCATGTTGACTTTGAAAGTGTTAAAAAAAAAGAATTATGGTGATGACAACCAGCTAATTTTAAATTACTGAACTTACTATAGAATTACTAAACTGATTATCCATAGTGGATGCCAAATATATGTTTCTTTTTGTGTGCTGAGATAACTTTCATCTTGTAACCGAAAAACAGCAGAAGGAAACCTCCATACTAACAACCCCTACCACGAAGGGAGGTTGCTTTTATTTAACCTTGCCCAAACAAGTGGTTAGAGAGGTGTCATTTAATGAAGTCTGGAGATTTTTTAATCCAAAATAAAAAACAAAGACAATTAATACAGATTCATGTCCTAGATGGGGGAGAGAACAGAGCTAGGCCAGTTCCTCTCCGAGCTGGGCTACTCAAAGCCAGAGCACTTCATTGTCTTCCTGGGAAGGGAAAACTGCATCTTCTTCCCCATCAGGAGAACCTTCAGGCTTGGGACTGCTTTTCGGGCATGGCGCTGTGGCTCCACGCATTTTCACTGGAGAGCTTCCCCAGGAGCCGAGGGGAGATGTTACAAGAGTGGGAAATACTAAGCAGAAATAGGAACTCCTGTGGTTTTTCCCAGTGAATCATTCCCAAGCAAGACAATAGATGTCCTGACTGTGAATCAGATACAGAGATAATATAATGTGGAAAAAATTGGAAACCCTCAAGAACGGTTTCCAAAGTTAATATGCCTGAAGTGAAATGATTTCATATTGGAATCTATTTTTATCCTTGGATTACTGATTGAACTTAATCCAAGTTTTTAAAAGCTATTCACCAAAGTGGACTCAAAAACTTCTACATGAAATATAATACTTTGGGTAAATCTAATCATCTCAATTAGACATTAGTATTTAGTAATCTAAATGAGATCTCTAATAACTTAAATTAGATGTTTCAACTTCATAGTCATAATTGTAGAAACTTTTTTCCCCCAGTCATTATGCAACATAATATTCTTTAATGTTAATAGACTAGAACATAGCCACAATTAACAAAGACAGCAGAAAGTTTTAATCCACACTGTGAACACATGCTTGTTTAAGACACTGCCACAACGCATTAAAATATAAACCAGCCGCTTAGAGTTCAGAGGTCACTACGTGCAATTTTCATTCACAGACCAGATCACTGCATGTTGGGATGTCATGTCTGGATTTTTTCTGCTGACTGGTATGGCATTATCAGTTCTCACAAGGTGCCTGAGAAGTCAGATGGAGGCAGCGCTTGCCAGATGGCTTTCTGCACTTTGCCCAGTGTAGCTGGAGGATCCGTGGAAAGCCGGTAGGTGAGATGCTTAGGGGTAGCTTTGGAGTGGACCTAGAATTACAATCCCCGCCACCCACCACCCCTTCTTCCCCGCTTCTCCTTCCTCCCCGGACCACGCCACGAGCACAAAAGTCTGATGACGTCATACATGTTTCTTCAAGAGTGGTCAAAGCACGTGGGATTACCAAGAATACCCAAATTGCTGAGTGGCCACGTGGGGCAAGTGCAGCCTGTGAAAATGCACATGAAAAAGAGATGGCCTGGCGGCTCTCCCGAGGGAAGCAACAGATCCCTGGAGGTGAACGACTGGAGAGCTCGCCAAAGTTACCACACAAACAAGGGCAAGTAGTATGTTAGTAATCGCATGCAAAAAGAGTAAGCTGACACAGAGTGAAGAGATCAGAACAAAAAGAGGTAGACGGGAACTACCAGTTTCTGTGTCCAAAGAAATAGCTCGGCCAGGTAAGCCCACTCCTCCAGACAGGCACAATCATGGTGCTTTCTGGAAATGTTGTACGAAGGCTAAAAACCATCAGATCAGATCCAGAGCCACTTCTATCTAGGACTATACACATACGAATCTGTTTAAATAAAATATTTAATATTTCTCCATAATTATGGCAAATATCATGCACCTGAGTAACAGGGCCATGACACTCATGTAACAAGACAAGGCAAACCCTGTCACATACGCTGGTGCGCATGCAAATGCCATGGGGTGGGGGACAGTAGACCTACACATACGGTTCTTCTGTCTCGGAAGAAAATTTCCCAGCAAAGTTAGACTCACAGGTGAACACATTACTATTCCACAAGGAATTAATTTTATTTTCCCTTTCATTTTGAAATTATATTATACAATCACTAGAAGTAGATGGCTAATTTCAGTTGCAAATATATTCGTAAAATATATGGTATGTTATTTGCTTATTTTGCTAATTACACAGAGACAAACGTAGACCGTCACACACAGAGCCTGTACCTGGAACTATCTTGGGCTACCAGATGGCGGACTCAGTGATTTTTAGCTCTCTGTGTTTTTCAAAATTCTCTGCAATAAACAATGTTTTTGTGATCAGATTAAAACATTTTTTAATGTACAGTTTAAAATATTATACTATCTTTCACAACTGATTTTAAAAATAAGCATTTAAAATATTTAATGCCTATAGAACTTTTCTATTTTTTGGTACAATTCCTTAGAAAGCAAATAAATAAAATTATCACAGTCTAAAATGTGGCCTATTTAATATATCAATTCCTGAGTCCACAGAGCTGTAGTAACATATACCTTGTTTATCCAAACAGGTGCAGAGTAAGGAATACATAGAATTTACGCTTAATCATTGAAATGCACAAACATTTCAAAGATTCTGAATCTCAGCTTTAGAAAAAGGCTCGGCCTAGCAGTTAGCAAACCAAAATTCACATAACAGGTTTATTCCCAAGCCAGTGTTCTGTGTTAACACTGAGTTTACCATGTTTTGGAAAACATGAAATTCTTCCATAAAATGCTTTAATTTTTATTTTAATTAAATGTCAAAGGCTACAGTGAAGAATAAAAGTCAGCGTATAAATTGGTTAGTCTGAAATCTGAGCGAGGATGAGCATTCCGCAGTTTTGCTGTAGTTGGTCGGTGTTGCCAGTCACCTCTTGACAAAGGACAGCTTGCTGCCCTAGATAGCCCAAGCCCAGAGCCCCTTAGCCCCTGCCATGCACTGTGGGCTCTCCACGTCCACCTGGAGCTAGAACAGCATTAACGCCAAAGACCAAGATTCTTTTCCAAAGCGCCCTGTGCACTTGGGAATACAAATACGCTCGAAGAATGACTTCACATCACAGCCACGTGAGTTTGATGGCACATTTCATAAACGAGTAGGATATCCAGTCTTGCATTATTTCCATTTAATGCCAGATTGTTGCTATGGTTTAGTAAGATATTCTTTAAATGCCCAAAACAGAAGAGTTTTGTTAAAAATGAATAAATAAAAGCAGGGCCCAAGAAAGACACAGGCAATAACAGGAAATACTTGGGCAAAATATTTTCCTTTTTTGTGGATAGCACTTTACTGCCCCCTTTTGCACTTTAACATCAGAACAAGTTTCTACACGGACATTCTGAAACCAGAGAAAGAGTGGGGTGTACAGAGAGGCTGTCAGGGTTACACAGAATTAGGTTACCAGATACTACTACTTAAAGTAACAAGTAATTACCTTAAAATTTCCAGCAAGTGCACCACTATCTTTTCAGCGGCTTTAAACCTCCAAGAAATAAGGTAGTAATTGGAGGCTTTAATTGACACTTTCTGCTTTAATTTGAATGTGTATGTGTGTTGGAACAATTGTCTGTTTTCACAGGTGCCCCTTCTTTCACACTTTCCTAAAACAAATATCATCTGCAACATGAACCTGATTTATTCAAGGAAAAGAAAAAGGGCCTAAAAGCAGGCTATACAAGTTGGAGCCATTATAGTGTTATAAGCGGAGAGTGTGTGTGTGGGGGGGAGGGAGTGTGCATTTCAAACTTCTCACCAATGACAAGCAAACTCTTCTCAAGAAAAGGAAAGATGAGAAGCACAGAAATTCAAATGCATGGTGAGCCCACAGGCACACAAACCAGTTCAGCAACTCTTCAAGGTTAGGCTTATTTGTGCCTCTCATCTATGCCTACATTTGGAAAAAAGTAATTAAACTATAGTCTAAAGGAAAGTTTTATTTATCAAATTCCAATGTGTAATGACAGAGCTAGAGGGC
This sequence comes from Avahi laniger, assembly GCA_963575035.1. Taxonomy (NCBI): domain Eukaryota; kingdom Metazoa; phylum Chordata; class Mammalia; order Primates; family Indriidae; genus Avahi; species Avahi laniger. The sequence goes on from CAUYSK010072828.1 coordinate 42,263, forward strand.
CCAGTCCCTTGCCCAATGACCTCAACTTGCAGTTGAGAGTCTGTCTGTGTGCTGTTGTATATACTTTTATTTAAACTTAATCCATTTTCCTCTGTCATTCTACAATTACCAGAAGAGTCAAAATAATATTAAATTTCACAGCCTACAGTGCTGCACAATTGAATGAAAACTGACTCCTTTTGATGTTAATCTTGTTTTTTATTTGTGATATAGTGCTTAGAACATGGGTGGCTAAAGTAAATTTTATTTTAAAATGCTCAAAGATAATTTTCTCACAGTTTAAACATTTTTTTCCAGAAACTAACGCAAGTATTTATTTCATTTTTTTAAATCTATGCCATGATTTTCACTGTCAGAAAAACCTCCAATTCCCAGAAGGGCATGCCTATGACAGGCTGAGGTTGAAAAATGTATCTTCTACTTTTATATTAATCATCTATACAGTCAAACTTTAAGTGTGTGATGTACAGATACCATTGTCTTTTTTCACAATTTAACAGACTAATTAAAATAAAAAATCAACCACCTACCTCAAAACAACAAAATTATATCTTTATTTATGAAAGTGATTTAGCACTCCACCACCACCATTATCACAACTTTCCAAAACAACAACAACAAAACCTTCCATGAATTGTGCAGCTAGATAAGGCAAAATTTGGGGATGCAAAGAGCAAGGCTCAGATGCTATGATGTACAGTGGGAAAGTGAGAAGGGGAGTGATCTCACAAATGCCAAACTTTGTTCTGCTGGCTCTACCAGGCGGGCTCCATTACTGAAACAGGATTTCATAACCCTCAGAGACAAGAGACATTGCAGGCTTCTTTCCCAACTGTAATTTGTTTGCGCCTGTACGGTCTTGTTCCAAATCATGCTTTTAGCAAGAGTCTATAAAGGAAGGTGGAACTCTTGTTATTTATAGGTGAGGCACCAGAAAGAAAAATGGCTTTCACAGAGAAAGAAATTCAAAGGGCATCTCCAGCTGGTTCTCTGCTGTTTTAGACATAAGAGGTCAGACACATTTGCTCATTTACCTGAGTGGGGACAATCACAGAGATGAAAGGCATATGTAAATCACACAGGGAATGGCTTGGCACTAAAGCACGTGAAGAAAGGGAATTAAGATACAGTGTAGGGCAAAGCAATATTACAATCTAGAGTGAGGGTGTGTGCATCTTTTTTATCGACCCTCCTCATCCTTTTCATTCCTACCATTACATTGCTTTTTTAACTCCAAAGAGTTTTGCCTATTCAGAAAAGTGATTCACCCTTGTTTTATTAAAATGAAACTTCTCCCTTTTGGTGGGGCAAATAGCACTGAAAGGGTGCCCAGCAAGGGGCTGCCATTTCCATTCCTCCAGGATTCAGTTTGTCTTGTTTTCTCCGGACCCCAACTCCCCTCAAGTGTCCTGCCTAGACTGCATGCTCCATAGGTGTTTGAGTAATTAAAGAAGGAAGAAATTAACGAGTAAGGCCTAAGATGAGATAAAACTCTCTAAGTTCTCTCCTGTGATAAGAAGAGCTTTTCCTTGCCAGTTGAGCGTAATATGCCCAGCAACACAGTTTATAAGGTTGTGTGCATCTGCTTTACAAGCAACTAACAGCCGCCTCCTGGACACTTGCTCCTTCCTGGGCTCCAGGAGGGGAGAGGGACAGGTCTGTTGTGGGCATGTGACAGGAGATATTTTCCTGCATGTCTCAGGGCTTTGCCATGGCCCATGGAGAAGGGGAAGGAGAGAAGGAAGAGAAACAGAGCAGACTACAAAACAGCCAGGTCTGCATTGCTAACATCAAAATGGAGCAAAACCAGATTGAATTACTGACTTCCGTACAGATCACCCCCAAACCCTGTACCTTACAAAGACGTGAACTGTGCTCCACTGTACCTTCGTGGACAATGTATTTATTTCCTGCTCTACATCACCACATGCAGCCTGGAATTACCTTGACCAGAACCCAAAAACACCTCAGACATTAAATACTACAAGTGATTCAAATAAGCAGCTACTGAGAACTAAACGGGAAGCGAACCGGACAGGGAGGAGGTAAGGAGATGTGCTGGGCCCCTGAGTTCTGAAAGGAATGAAGATTCTGTTGTTAGAGACTTCTGGCCCAAGGCCACTTGGTCTGCAGGTAAGCAGATGATTAGCACAGTGGAAATGCAAACCAAGAGAGAGCCCTCCGGAGTCCAGAGAACCCCAGGCCCACCAATATTCACCGCCTGGCTTCCTTAAACAAACTGCTCCAAACTTGCAGAACATCAAAAGCCAGATGGGCTGTACTGAATGAATCCACAGGCAAGAAGCCAGAATCCCAGTTTGCTGTAGAAATAGGCCTGGACTTGATTTGAGTCTTCTCAGCTCTGACAAGCTGGAAGCTGGCACAGATCCCAAAATCCAAAATAAAATGGCATTTAATTGTGACTAGACTCTAAAAAAGATGTCATACTATCTCTTTAGCTTGACACACACTCAGCATCTAACCAAATGCACCTCTTCTCGAAAATCTGACCTCTTTTTCTCCCTGCTAGAAACGATCAACTCTTTAAATTTTTAAAAGGAAAATGATAATAGTCAAAGGAATAATACTCAATAAATGCATTAATATTATATACTGTAATAACTATCTAGTCATCCTTTTAATGGGCTGCTCATTATTTTGTTTCCATTGGATATAACCTTGTTATATCAAAGATTCAAAGAATCCATTTAAAATTGCATGTCCATCATAAGAAACTGATTATAAATCCAAATGGACAATGGAAGAATTATACCCCAAACTTTTCATCCACCTTGTATGCGCTGCCTTGAGCAAATGCACCCTTAATTTGGTTACATGCCATCTATTTACTTCAGCATAAAAAGGAGAGATGGAGAATTAAGAAGAGAGATTCTGATACCACAGTACCTGGGTTGAAATCCACTTATTAGCTCTATATGACTTTGGCTAAGTTAATTAACCAGTGTGGCCTCAAGTCTCTCCATTGGTATTATGGGGATAATAAAAAATTCTTCCCTCACATGGTTACTATGAAGGTTTAACAAGTATTTGTCAAGCAGTTAGAGCAGTAGCTGGCACACAGTATGTGCTATATACAGCTGCTGTTACATAAAATAAACAATGTACGCCAGGTAAGTACGTTTTTTAAATGAGAAATATCATGTAATATCAATGCAAAAAATGCTACATTGCCCATCCCTACAGGCTGAATTCATGTATTCATTAATAATCTAACATCTTACTGTACCCTTTAGTAGAATATACAAAATGGATTCAGGCAAAGACCCTACTCTCAGGCCATAGCTCAATAAGAACGTCCAGGGTTACAAATGTTACAAGAAAGCATCAAGGGTAGAAAGCAGAGGAGAGAGTATCTAATTTGGTAGCAGAAAGGAAATAAAAAGGTACTTCATATAGCAGGAAGTTGTAAAGAACGACTAGAAGTTGGGCAGGTAAGCAAAATAAAACACAACATCGAGAGTTTAAAAGGTGTTACAGTCTTTATTAACAGAATATTTTCATTTTTTTCTTTGTCTGTGGAAGACAAATTGAACCACAGCCAGGCACAAAGTAGATATTCAATTAATTTTTATTAATAATAACTGACGTTTATTCGTTCATTTTTGCCAAGCACAGAGCTTAGCTGTTTAAATATGTTTAATCCTGACCACAATTTTGTTACTCTTTTATCCAGTGCTGTTATATTATTGTCCCTATTTTTGACATGGGACAACTGAGAGACATCAGGGATACTGCTCCCAAAGTTGCACAGCTAATAAATGGCTAAATTGGGATTGGGCTCACACAGCCAAATTCCAAAGTGTGTGCTCTTAACTAAGCTAAAATGGCACTTGCCCAACTGTCTCTGCTAAATTGAATCGCCTAACCTATTCATTATTACACTCATTTTGAAAAGCAGTAGGTACTGATAATTCTCACATTAAAAAGGTAGCTGAAATCAATGGGTTAGCTGTCCCACAGGGTCCTATTTGTGCCACGTGGGGATCTGTCTCTGAGCTATGGCCAGATGTATGAAATAATCAAGCACGTTCTTAGGTGGACACTTTAGAGACACACGCTGCCCTTAGCTGAAATACTCGTCCTTCAACTTGCTTACTATTTTCTCTATTTCGGCAATCTACTTGACTTTGCTTAGAGATGCCTGAAGTCTTTCAAGTCTCAAGCTTCTCCTCCCCGGGCTGCCTTCCTGGCCCCTCCAGGATGAACACCATTCCCTTCCTCCCATGTCCCTGCTGTGGACCAGGCCAGGGTGCCCTCCCATGCCATGCGCTCGCCTCCAGCTGGGCTTCTCCCTGTTGGCCTTAGAATTCACATCTGCGGGTAGAGGTCATTCTACTTTGCATTCTCAGAGCCCAGTAATAGGTCCAATAGTTAATAAACGCTTATTGAACACAGCAATGCGTTCTCTACCATGGGTGGTTTAGATTCCCAAGGCCACCAAAAAGCAGGAATGGGGACAGGGGCTGCAAGGTGAGGACTACATATTTCTTCAGAGATCCCCAAACAACTTTTAGAAGTATGATGAGCTAATGTTAAACTGTTTTCTCAGAAAGGTTGTCCAGGACAACAGTTCTCCAAGTGTGGCCTGGAGCGGTAACACCAGCTTCACATGGGAATTTGTTAAAAATGTCAATTTCCCAGCCCAGCCTGCACCTCAGGAATCAGGAACTCTGGGGCTGGGGTTTTCACAAGCCCCCCAGGTGATGCTGGTGCCCTAACTTCAAGTGCCACAGCTCTCTAGTGGCAGTCTCAGCCTCCCCAGGTCTCACCCTTCTCTAGAAGCAGGTGGATGGTAGGTCAGGACAGTGTCAGCAGCCACAAATGCAAATCTGGGCTGTCTGTCCATTCGACTAAGGATTACCGGACACAGTGCTGGTCGCCAGTAAGCAGAGACTGACAAAGCGAGGCAATGTCTCCCATTAACTTCCAGAATAGGAGGGTGATGAAGACCCGCGTGAGTCACGTAGCACAGTGTATATTGTTCTGTGTGTGCTGTATTTAACTACGGAGCGCTGTGGGATCACAGAGAAAAGATGTAAAGAGATGGTGTTTTATCTATGTCATAAAGAAAGAGAAGGGACGCGTCTAAGAGAAATCATGAACTTTACTGGACAGTCCATCATAATCATGGTCAGTCTTCCCAGAGAAGAGGGTGGAGGGGATTCAAGGCCTCTGTTTTTATCTCAAATGTACCCCAAATAGAGTTCTGATAGTTAAGTAAAAAATGACATTCTCTAATTTCTTCTTCAGTTAGATATATTCTATGCTGGCTGTGAACATGGTTTGCTCTGACCCGCTCACTCATTAGGGAATTCTGATTCAGGGCAATGTTTTAGGGCAGTAACCCAGATTGAGTGGTAGAAAGAACAAGGATTGAAATTCTGAAGCATTTTTCCAGGCAGCACAACCATAACCAGGTTCATCAGCTATAATGTGAGAGGCTGGAAGAGGTCATGTGAAAAACATTTCTGGCTTTGCAGGACAGAACTTCTATTGGTTGGGTGTCCTGCAGGGACTGTAGACCGGGGACAGTAGCAGAGTGGGCAGACAGCAGGGAGTGACAACCCCCCTCCCCCACCCAACCAAACAAGCTAAAGCCTCAGGACTACCCACAATCACTCCCTTCCCTCCAACACAAATGTATCGACCCTACTGGTTTCAGAAGTCTGTGCTGCACTGGTATTTAGCAATTATTCTGGGGTAAGGCAGGAGTGGTGTACGTGAGAAACACAGATTCGTGCCTCAGTGGCGATGGAGACTTAGCTAGCAAGTACTGGAAGATCAATGTAATTACTGTAATTAAAACTGGATGCAACCGAATTTGAATGAAGAAAGTAAACTGGATTGTTTAATCACTAGGTACAGAAAACACGAAGCATCTATAGTATTGAAGAAAACAATGTTTTCAAGACATGGCAGAGCACCAGTGGTTCATTCACAGCGCTCTGAATGTATGCCCACCACTGAGCGGTTTGAACGTTTACCTATTCATGCTTTCAAGAATGAAAAGAGCAAACTATTAATACTTCGCTACTGCCAATTTTTTCTTCATATTTTGTTTAGAGAATTACTATGGGCAGAACCAACTTGTTTTTCTTTAACAGAGCTTTCCCCTACTATGTTTTCTTATTTGAAATCAGCAAGTACGCACTTACCAGCCACAAAATGCTTTGGACTAGAATTACATATTTGAATTTATACATGAAAAGGAAAATAATTTAATAGTTTGGAGCCACTGCTGATTCTCTGCTGGAAAAACAGAAATAGGTTCACCTGGCGTTCAGTGTGAACTGAATGGAAAACATTTCATAATTGCTTACCTACTCTTTTCATGACTGGTTTGCTAGATCCACCATCCTTATCTCCAACACTTCTGAAATATCTTCATGCAGGTAGAATGCAGAGCTACTAGCTGGATGAGGGTTAGTAAACAAATGGCAGGGCTTTCTTGAATGATTTCTTTAATCACTTTAACCCTGTTCCTAATAGAAAGCTGGAGGCCAGGGCAATTCAGCTTCTTCTTTTGTCATTTGCCTGCCATAAATATGCACCAGTCTGCATCTGAAAAGCTGAAGGAGGCCGCAAGCTTGCTGGACATTTATCATGCTCTGTTCCCTGTTAACAAGCAAATACTTTAGTTGAATGGGCCATTAACAATCATTGTCAAATGCAGAATGCAAGGTGCTTGGATGTGACCAGCTTGTAAATTAGAGGGTGTCCCTTCTCTTTGATGAAGCTAGACTAATGAAATGGATCTATTGATATAAATTGCTGAATGAAGTTAGAAAGGAAGGTAAAGCAGCAGGCCCTGGGTATGCCAAATCTATGTGCAATAACTTTTAAATGTTTTTAGTATATGAACGCTACATAGGAATGCCTATAGCAATTCTTACAGTAATGAGCAAAACAGGCAACAATGCAATAGCCCAAAACATGTGGTCAAGTCAGCTGAGAATAAGGAATAAAATCAACAAAATGGGTCTAAAATTGAAGATTTAGGATTTAATGACAATTTTCGTCTGACACTCAGAGAACACAGAAGTCTAAAAAGACCCTATGTTGCTGTGAAAAACAAAACAAAACAAAACAACAACAACACTAAATTCCCCTTTGCAAAACACATCCAAGATCCACTCCATCAAGAAAGACATTTAGGGTGTTTGCAGTTTTCAGTATTTTCAATGTCTTAAGAGTTTAGACTCTCCCAAAGAAGTGTTGAGACTTTTCTGCAATGCCAAATAGGAGGCAATAAAGCAATTATTTTTTTCCTGGCTTGACCCAATTGTGGATGTCACTCTTCATGTAACCAAATCATGATTTCAATGGCTTATTTTGTTTAATGACTAAAATGGAAACTGTGGAAGGCAAAAACAAAAGTCCAGCTTATTTACAGGGTTGTTCAGAACAGAGGGCATAAGATTCAACAGCATGGAGAGTTTTTGGTTTTGTTTTTGACTTCAAGGTTGGGCAACACTAACATTTTTATAATCCTATAATTTACACTAAGGGAGCCTATTCCATTCAACTCAAAGGTTAAGATTCACACTTAGGAGTAAAATTACACCTAGATAGAGCCCGTTGGTTTTGGCATATTGCATTACTACTAATTTGAATTAAAACTAAATTCCTCCCCGCCTTTTAAATTTTATTATATCTTTTTTTTTTTTTCCAGGTTGGGAAAGACAAAACTCACAGAAGAGCTCTGTGGCTGAGGGAGAGGGACAATGTGTCCTGTTTACCTTTGCTTCTCCCATGCGGTGGGAGATGGAGCAGGGTCTGAAAAGATGGCTGAAATCAAAAAGTCTCTGTTTTCTTTTCAGATAACCCCAGCCCTACCTATCCCCTCTGCTCTCTGTTCCTTCCCAGCATGGCCCTGCTGAAGCCCAAATAGATTAAGGCAACGACCGCGAAGTGCAGTTAATCCTACAGAACGGCTGCCGCTGTAAGGCCAGGAGTTAAAAAGGAAAATCTCCCAGGCCCTAACAACTGCAGTGATCTAAAGTTTTAATCAGCCCCCATCTCAATCTATAAAAAAGGCAGTCAATGAAACCTACCTTTGCCATATTATCCACCACCAATGAGCAAGAACTGAGCAGCCTTTCTTTACTGCCTTAGCCATCCCAGACCACAAGTGGAGCTTTCATACTTTCTAATCCTAGTTTCCAAGTCTGCGTGGTTCTCACATAATACCCAACAGCCTGGAGCAAGGGCCCTCGTCTCTGTGCCCTTTTCAGAGACGTGTCATTTCTAACATCAAGCTAATCTATATGTTGCCATGGCTTCACCCTTTATCTGCCTTTACATCTTATGAACTGCATGGATTTACCACATTATTTTTATCTGAAAGACAGAAAATGGTGGTTTTATTGCCATACAATCAGATTACTGCTGCTGGTTCCTCTATGCCTTTTTACCATACTTCAATCAAAAGGGATCAGTTTCTTTATACTCTGCCCTTGGTGTACATCACATCTGTAAAGACCTAGTCTGGGTTGTAATCCCCTTATTAACTATGACCAGGGTTGATTTGCCTAAAAATAAAAGCAAATTGTGTCAGACCCTTTCACTTTGTTTTTGATTCGGAACTACAAAATGGATTACTAAAGAAACCTTCAGAGTTCACACGGCTAGTATAGTGCTGCATTTAAAATGAGAATTAAACAAGTTAAACAGGGGAGGCATGTCAACGGTTTACATCTTCCATCATGGGAGAAGGGCTGAATTGCTTATGTCTTTGTATTCTTTGGCTTTACAGAGACAATGAAGCCACAGGAGTTTTTCCAAGCTGTTCGGAACATGTCCCATTTGCTATCCTTCCTTCTTTGCTGTTCTTATATTCCTCCCCCAGCCCATTCTAATTCCCCCCTTAAAAGGGGGAGGGAGCTCTTCCCTGAAAGAGCTAATTCCTGACTAGAAGCTTATAGTTCTATGGGTTCTGCATATTTTAATCAAAATATTTTAAACAGTTCAACACTCCTCTTTAAGGCTCCGCTCTGCCACACAAAGGGTGAGCTCATACGCAAATCTATGTAGATGTATAATAAGTGACCTGAAAAACAGGTTCTTTATGTCAGCAGCAAAGGCAGGCAGACATGAGGCAGATATGAGGACCATTTTCATCATTTTTCTTAGAAGAGCACTTCTTTTTTGTCTAATGTACAATTAAATATTTTAAGAATAATGTTTTCGTGAAATCGTAAAAGAAGTATCTTTCGTAAAAGGAATTTTTTTATTAGGGTCTACAATCTATTTCCTCTTCCCCGTCACTCCCATTCCTATGACGCACGTCTGCAGTCATGCGGGGATCTCAAATAGTTTCCCACTAGGTGAACGTACTCTGAAACGTGTCGCTCAGAGTTAGGTGTGACACTGGAGCTCCTGGGAGCTGCCTGAAAGATGTGCAATGCAAGACAAGACAGCAAGGACTTAGTTGCTCCAGTTGCGATGTCCGTCTGAAGGTAACTATCTCGCCGATCACCAATCAAAGGATTCACTTCAATAAGTTTGCAGATAAGAGGCTTTATGATAATAAATATCCCAATTGTTCTTCAGTTGACTCTGTACAGAAAAACCATTCCAACTAGCACTTTTTAGCTGGTCTCGGGCCAATGGCTAATTCACCTGTCCACATACTACAGCTTAGAAGTCCGAAACGTTTAGAGAGTCATTTGCATTTCTTTGCATCGGAAGGACAAGTGTCAACAGCTATGCTTTGTGAAAGATTTAGAACCAAGTGCTTAACAAATCATCTTAACCTCCAGCTCCTGTTTCTAGGGCTCTAAGTTGTAATTGTTGAGGTTAAGAAGTGCAGTCCCTAGACACAAGATTCCCAAATAAATTCTCATCTGAAAAGAAGACTACCAAGCACGATGTGAGATATCGCTTTAGCTCTGTCTTTGTGCTCTGCCTGGCTCAGTTGTCCTGTAGAACAACGACAGTCCATTACCTACAGTTTATCATCCTGACAAAATGTGCGGAATGTGGATGTGAAAGCACTAACAATCCCACCCCTGGTGCTTTGAGCTTTTTTCTTTCTATATTAAAACCGACAAGATTAACCCAAACGCAAACTGTGGAGCATAGTTCAAGGGCCTATTCAATCAGTGCTGAATGTGCATTTGTTTACCTACAAAAATAAGAATTTCAGACACAATGGAAGGCAGGCTGGCTTATATATGTTATTGAATGGACTGTTTAAACAGCACTATCCATTGTAGTTTATTTTATCAATCTCTGACAGGTCCGTATTTATTCAGGGCCTGACTGTGGTAAAGCCCATGTATTATACTTTATCTGGATATTATCCAGCCATTCTTTTGTATCGAGTCAATCAATATCAGGAATTCTGTATTATGTAGGGGAAAGAATTACACAGAAAAAACAAAGTGCTTTGTTAACTAACTGGTATGTGATGCAGACGAAATAGCAACCCTAGACATGAGAAATTAATACTGGATTAAAATTTTCAACAAAGTCAGTGTAATTCATTCCACAATACCATACCTATACAGATTTGCTCACTCTAAAGTAAAATTAGTATTTTTTTTAATAGCCAATCATTTTATTTTGGCAAAAATATCACACTTGGAAAAAGAATGTTCTACTGAAATGTTAATTAAAAATGGAAGCTAGGCATTGCTGTTCTCTGCTGAATTTAAAAAAAAAAAAACCCTAAGAAATCAAAATGGCTACAACCGACCCAACTCTACTAGAACCTACAGATGCAATGCGAATAACCTAACTGGGCAGCCACTAATGTTTCAGTACACAGAACTTCTTTAGATTATCACATACACTCTCCGGGATGGGAGCAGCAGACAATGTGATTAAAGTAGTTATGGAGACGCTGAATGCACAAAGGACTTTCTGGACCCCGTATCCAAACAGCTGCTGCGTGCTCCCTATGTCGACCACCTGCTAAAAAAGCTGACCTCCGAATGAAACAAATCTAATTACTGATGGCTGCTTCATCACAAATGAATTGTTCCACAGTTCACAGGAACTGACATGAAACTTCAATGCATTTGATTACCTTTCTGCCAAGTCATATTTACTGACTGAAACTTTTCCCTGGAAATAAATATGCAACTTCTCCAAGTAAAGCAACCCCTTGGCACCAGGGGTTTTTTATTCATTCTCAAACTTAGAAAAGACTCTTTCATATCATTCCTCCAGAAAGAATTCTTTCTGATCTCTCAAGCTAGCATTCAGCTGCATGCGTTTGCGAAGCAGATCTTTTTCCAGGAGCATACTATCCAGTCCTCCACTCAAACCATTATCATGAGAATTTTAAAAGACATTCTACTGTTGAGGACAGGAGCAATCACACCAACAGCAAGGGTAGCAGTGCAAGGAGGCAGGCTTCTGGGAAACGCAGGGCCCTAGCAGGTCTCTAAATCTGGCCACTGCTTGGAAAAAAACAGACTAATCTTAATCATCAGGATGTGAGTAAACAGCAGTCACCTCTCCCCCCTCCACACACACGCACACATTACAAAAAGAAGATATTAATGCCCAAGCCTCAGGTTGAAATAATTATTGTTCTACCTTTTTTCTCCCCAAGTTTGTATTCCTAATCCTCCTGCCTGGTACACACACACTGATAGTTAATAATAATGCAAAGATATACAGACTGAGCTGAACACTTAATGGGAGAATTTTTTTCAACTAGATTTAAATATAAATATTAAATCCTCAAAAGAAAAAAAAAATCAGCCCCCAAACAGAGCCGGTCAGTGAAAGTGAAGAGCGGAGTGGAGCAGGCCGCCTGGGGGAGGGGCGAGCGGGCGCCGCGCGCATTCCGCATGGAAGAGTGACCTCTGTAGGCGCCGAGCGCGCAGCGGCCGCGGCCGCGGGCTCCCCCTTCCCGGCTGGCCGGCGGCCGCTCTCGGCTCCGGGGCCCGCTCCGGCGCCCAGGTCCCGGCCCGGCGCTTTCCGGCATCCCCTGGTGCCTGACGATTCGGTGTCGGTGTAAAGATGCGACCGCCAGTACTTTATCGGCAAATACAATCTTACATTAAAAATATAATCCATACTAGATCCGGCTACATGGAAGGAAGCGGCATTAAGTAACTTTTAAATATGAGCCGTGTTTGAAAGTGCCTTCTAGCATCATGCAAGAATTTCTTCAAACCGATTTATAACTGTGACGATCTTGCCCTTTTAATGAAAGAATTCTTGGTTAACATGTTGGTGAATTTGAAATGCACCACATCTCACAGAGTGGATAAAATTCTTTAATGAAGATGCGATTTCTAAATCGATCCCCATCTCTTTACTCCTAAATCCATGCCCAACTTGATCAACTTCCATTAGGCCACTGATACTGCTTCTGGTCTCAAACGTTTACCCCAGAATCTAATAACTCCACACTTTCCTCCCACGTTTTCCAAGAATAAATTCCATGATTCTGTGAAATACTTTTTGGCTGTGATTCGAAATGAGATGATATGCAATATTGAATGCCCACATGACTACGAGTCACGGCCATATATATTTAGGATGGATTGCATTTTCTGAATTCTGAGTGCAGTGTGGTAGCCCAGATGAAAGTTACTCTTCACAAGGCCTGGCTCTCCCACCCGGACTGTTGGATAAAAGCAAGTCTGGTCCAAAGGATCCCATTTCTACCCAGGGTCCCCAGGGGCAAAGACTTCAGGAGCAGCGTCGGCAGGGCAGGGCCCTAAGCTTTTGCACAAGGTTTCCTAAAAATAAGGTCGTCGGCGATATAAACTGCACAGAGTTCGGGGCCTTTGGTTTATAAACGAAGGGAGAAGCCGATGTGCAGAGGGCCCTTCCGGAGAAGCCCAAGGCCCGTCCCCGGGCGAGGAGGAGAGGGCTCGCCGCCCGAGTTCTGTGGAGCAGGAGAGCTCCCCGCGCACCCTCGGGTTAGCCGCACGGCGCCCAGGCGCCCCGGTTCCGAGGCGCTGCAGGCGTCGCGGCGACCCACGGCTTCCCTCTGCGAGGGTGCGCTCCACTGCCCCAGTCCCACCACACCCGTCGCCCGCCCGCCCGCGGGGCCCCGGACTGCGCCGCCTACGCTCCTCGGGAGTGCAGCATCTCCACCTCTCTCCCCAGCCCGCCGGTCCCTGCGCGCCGGCCAGCCCTGCTTGTGGCCTTGTTCTTCGTCCTCGAAAACAAGAAAGGGTCAGGTATCGCCATCGGACACCTTCCCGGACGTGACACCCGAGCCGCCAGGGGCTTTTAGCGCGGCGCAGCGCTTGGGGGAGGAAAGGCGGGGAAACGGCCCCTTCGAGCCGACGAGCGGGCTAGAAAATAGAGCGAGGAGTCTCCATCCAGTGAAATGTGGTAGGAGAGGGGGACAGGGGACCGAGGTTCCAGAAACGGTCTCCAAGGTTCCGCGGGCCGACCCCTCCTCCCGCCAGGACGGCACGGCGGACCCCGGGGCGAGGACCTAGAGATACCGCGGACGCCACTTACTTGGAGTTCGAGGAATTCCAATAGATAGGCTCTAAAACTATCGATCTGGAAATGGCAGTTCTGCATAAAACCATCAAAACTCCCCAGCAGTACTTCCACAAGGAGTCCCTCCTCACGGCCATGGCTAAGCCACTCCCAGCTCCGCGCACTCCGGGCCGAGGAGGGACAGGACGCGGGCCGGGAGCCGCAATCGTCCGGGGCAGACCAGGGGGTAAGGCTGCAGGCGCCCGCAGACAGCTTTGGGGCGCGCCGAGCAGCTCCAGGGGTCGCGGAGGCCAGGTGCGCTCGCCCTCCCGGGCCCTCAGGGTGCGGAGCGGGATTGCATGCGCTGGGCGCGGCGGCGCGGCGGACTCGGGGCTCCGGGGCGCCGCGCCGGACGCAGCTCGGACGGCCGGCTCCCGTGCGGCTCCAGGGTGCCGGGCCAGCCGCGGCGGGCCGGCAGGCGGGCGGGCGTGGGGCGGTAGAGAGGAAGCGGGGCCGGGACACAAAGGCCCGAAGCGGAGAGACGACTAGGCGTGGGGCGGCGGGCGCTGCGCTCCGAGCGGGGCCGCCTCTGACTATAGATCCAGTGGAGCGGGCAGCGGCCCGTGCGCGCGGGCGCCGCGTCGGCGCGGTTCCATGTCCCGGAGCGCGGAGCGGAGAAAGGCGCCTCCGGGTGCGCAGGAGCCTCCTCAGTCGTCGCGGCTCCCCGCTCACGGAGCAATCAGGAGGGAGCTTGGTGCCAGCCGCGGGCGCCGGTCGCGCGCGGGCCTTTGTGTGCGGGGAGGGCGCCGGGACCGACTCTGCGCGCAGCTCTCCGCTCCGGCCGGCGCCGCCGTCCCCGCCGAGAAGAGTCCGCGCGGCCAGCGCGCTGTCAGAGCGCTATAAACACGGGGCCCCGCCCCGAAACGCGAAGCCCATTGGCCCGCCGCGCGGCAGCCGCACGCTAATTGGGCAGCTGCCCCGTCCGTCTGCCGCCCCCACCAGACCCTGGGCGCCGCGAGGCGGGGCTCAGGCTGACAGGTGAGTCCCGCCCCCGGCTCGAAGCGCTGCGCAGCTGAGCCGCCGCCGGGGAGGGAGAAGTGACCCCGTGTGTGCAAAGGGCGCCCCCGGTGCGGCAGCGGGAGGCCTCCCGGACCTTGTGGAGACGTTGAAATAGGGACGGCCAAGTGTGGAGTGGACGACCACGACGGGCCACCTGTCCCCGCGCCCGCCCGCCCGTGTCTCCGCGCTCGGCAGCGCCTTCGTTGCCCAGCAAGTGTCCCAACTTTAACAGATAATCCAGACTTGTGCAGAGTCCGAGCAGTGGGTTTCCTTTTGGGTTTTCCTTCTTAAAACGAAATGTATCCCTCTTTATAGGATTAACTTACACACCGTACACGCACCCATCGAGTCCCCAGTTCCCTTCGCTGTTTCTCACGAAGCCTCTTGGCGAAGGTTTCTCACTGAATTTTGGAACCAAACAATCGACTCCGGCCCGAATTAAGTCAATAGGGCTGGAAAATGCAAAACGACTCCAGGGGTCTCGGCGCCGGAATTTGCAGCTGATAATTAGGGCGTGAACGTCTTCGCCCTCCACTCTCTCCACACTTTCTTCCCGGGCGTCTCTTCCGCTCCTCACTTCCTGGGAAAGCAGCACCTCCCAAGCCTTCCCTGCAAACGTCGCCGGCACGCACAGGCCCGCGGGGACTTTCTTACTAATTGGCCTCCTGGAGATACGCTTCCCAAGGTGACCGGGAATTTAGGGGGTGACGGGTACATATGTCCGGGTGTGATGTAAAAGTCAATGTGCGTCTTATTCAGTGTCTAAAGACCCAAATGCAGAGGCGGCAGGAATTCATTACTTTCCCAGTTAAGTGCTTGTCCAAAGAACAGCTTTGACGAGCTCCAGCAACCACATCAATGACTTCCACGGACCCACAGCGCCCACCAGCGACCAGTTTTACTTCTCTGCATCTCGAGAGCACAATGGTCTACCTACCCGGATCCAGTACCCAGCAGAATCCAATCAAGTCAGAAAGTCTTTCAAAATGTCCAACAGCAGAGAGAACATGGTAGAAATAAGGCAGAGTACAAATGTACAATTCAGTTTCAAAAATAAACAAAAGAAGTTGTATGCCCACGTTTTCTTCCTTTAATGCTGTCTACACCAGAATTTTTGTTTCAAACGCAACGATGTTCCCACAAATTATATTTTTTTAACCAAATTATTCACTAAATTAAAAAAGAAAATATATATGGCAAAACACCTACTTTAGACACTTGTTTTTCCTTCACTTTTCTTCATAAAAATTTCTAAAGATTTTTATGGTGTATTTTTTTTTATTTCAGCATATTATAGGGGTACAGATGTTTGGGTTACGTGTGTTGCCCTTGCCCCCCTCCGCCCCCCCTAAGTCCGAGTTTCAAATATGTCCATCCTTCGGGTGATGCGCATTGCACTCTGTGTATGCATATACCCGTCCCCTCCTCCCTCCTCCATATGGTGTATTTTTTTTGAAACATCTTTAAGTTAACGTATGTATCAACTAGAGTGTGAAAATTTTGTCAAGACTCGTTTAAGACAGAAAACATTAAAGCATTTCAGGTACTGAATACACTCCTCCAAATAGATCCTTAAGAGAACAGAAAACTTTATTTTTTGTAACTACTATTAATAGTTTTAAATAAGGCTTAAACTTGAATTTTTTTATATCTATTTTTATTATTATTCTTTCATCCAGCCATTCCAAGAATTAAACTTGAATTTTTTAAAAAGGGCTCCAATAGGGCAGATTTAAACTTAACAGATTCCTAGGAAAGATTAAAAAAAGGGACATGCACTATGACTTGTAACTTCACAAGGGTAAAAAAAGGACTGGTTTTTAATATGCCTAAAGAAATCACTTAAGGAATTCATTGAAATCGAATTTGAAGTTAGCTTAAAAGAACACTGTATCTCAGCACCTTTCATGTTTAGCAAATTTATCTTGTGAAACTTAAGTTGTGACCTCTTGGCTGACTACATCCTCTTCTCCAAGTAAACTACAGGAAATACAGGAAATTTGCATTGTCTGAAAATAACACAGCTTCCAAAAATAACATTTCCAGTGAATCAGATATTATCACATCCAAAGCATTTCACTTTGGGAAAATTGTAAATATACATTTATAAATAATTTCCTTTTAAAAACAATGTGCATATATAACAAAAAAAATGCAACACGAAGATTTCTATGGTATAGCTTTAATGTGTGGGAATATACAACTTACTTCCTGTATAGACTTGATGTAGAGACTGTGAAAACCATCAGCAAACAATTTCAATATATCAATGTTCTACTACCCTACTGTTTAGATAGTACTTTTGTTAAATAAAAACATCAACTCAAGCCACTTGTATCTACTATTGTATACATATGCCGAACAGATTGGCATGTACAAAGTAAAAATTTGAAAGGACAGCAAACCAAGAACCAATCGTATCAATTTAATACCTTTTTGTATTTGGACTTCACTTTACAATTAAATTCTTGGAAAAACTTGATTATTTTTGAAAATATATAATTTTACCAGAATGTATTTAACCCCACATCAAAAAATGAGTTTTTATTTCAGCATAAGTTACTTCAGTTTTCTAAAGAAAAATTTTCTAAAAGTCAAACTAATGAAGATTTGGCAATTTCAAAAATATACTGTAGTCAATTATAAAACTTACTATGAAGTTGAATAAATGTAGAATTAGGTGCCCAAATACAAAAGTTGGATAATTACAGCTTTAAAAAAATGCCATTCCACCACCTCCACCCTCCCACCCCAAAAAGTGTACCTTATTAAATAGTCATGTCCCTACCCCTTTGAATTCCTAGGCATGTTGTGGTCTT
This sequence comes from Avahi laniger, assembly GCA_963575035.1. Classification (NCBI taxonomy): domain Eukaryota; kingdom Metazoa; phylum Chordata; class Mammalia; order Primates; family Indriidae; genus Avahi; species Avahi laniger. The sequence goes on from CAUYSK010072828.1 coordinate 59,566, forward strand.
TAGATCTGATTCTTTCCTATACAATTCTTATACAGTATTCCATCAATTCTAAAACACATTTCAAATGACATGTAACATAACTTCTGCCAAAAAATTTTTTTATCTAAATGTAACATAACAGAAAAATCTCTGAATTTGATGTGCTGTGTTGTCCAAGCAATGAATGAACTTTCTAGGCAGCTGTCTCTCCTGAAATCATATACTTTGTTTCATGGCATTGTATGCTGTTTATTTCATACAGGTCACCGAAGTATTTAGAACTTTTCAGCAAATCACATTTGTTCAATGTATCCCTAAGGGGAAGATCTTTCTGAATAAAACAAAACTCTTTCTTAAAATCAACTTTGCCATGCACTTCTCCTCCATCTACCTGCTTTGAAAATTCAGATTACACACTGAAGCAGTTTATATTACAGCCTACTTACTTGTTTGGCAGCAAATTATAACATCAGACTCTTGGTCAAAAGAGAATCACTTCTCTGGGAAGTTGAGTGACAACTCATACTTTCTAAACTATAACAATGTATTTCTTATGGAAGCAAAGTACTCTATTTCCAACTTGCAGTCATTTAAATCTCTAACTCAACCTATCATTTCCTTTTCAGCATTAATGCAAAAACAGCACACATGGAAAGAATACAGGAATGGCTCCAAAGAGCTTGGGCACCTGGCATGAAAGCTCATTTCCTTATTTACAAACCAAGAAGTCTTCGAGGACCAAACTCCACTCATCATTCCAAACTGGATTACATAGTTGGTGGAAACAAAGGAGCAGGTAACAGCTGTGCACTATTTTGATTGTATCACTCATTCTGATACTTTTACCTCTCTAAACAAGATATCCCCTTTATGGACTGATTTGATAGAGATGTGCTGTGTGTGAACATTAAAAAAGTTAAATTTTTTTTCTTATATATACGAAAAATTACTTATAGTCCTAAGGAGAATGACAGATCTCCTGGGTCTATAAAACTTTTTGCCCTCTCATACCACTTGACAATTAGAAGGTTCAACAGCACTTAAAACCAACTCTAAATTCTTTGTTAACTCCTTATTCTAACTTGTCATTTAATCCATAGTGAAAGCCTAGAAAATAAAACAATCATCTTAATGTATACAGTAAACTCATTTTATTCTAACCCTAACAAATATGGATTTGGTGATTAACAGTTGTGCAAAACTTAGAAAATAAACTGACAGTATTAGAAACACACACTCTGAGTGACAGTGAAACTGCTGGATCACTGATACTACTCTTTAACATCATAGGTTTTTTTAAAAAGGTATAAAAAATACAGCTGTCCAACATCCTCTGTTCAACTATTGGAAGTTCAGGAAAAGAGCAATCTTCAAGTATGACTTCCAATGAAGTGTTTATATAATTTATAAACCCAAGAATGATTTAGGTATAAAAACACTTCACCAGATTTGCAGGGCACATAAAAAGATGTAAAAAACAAGCATTCTGATTTGCATTACTTTGTAAAACCAAAGTTCCAAAGAAATACTTTGTGGAGTAAGAGGAAGCTAGTACAAAAATACAAAACACCCTAAGTTTATACTGACTGTTTTGCATCTCCCCTTCCATTGTTTCCCAGCACCAAATCGGTAAAATACAAAAATATATAACAGAATAGGTAATACAATCTATCTTAAGTGAGCAATGGCCCGCTGCTACAAGATGTATCGTGCAACGTATCAGCAAATCTTCTAGATTACTGCACCATTAGCTCCTCCGCCATCATGGACAGCTGGATGTTTAAAAAAACACCACCAGAGTAAACAAAAAACATTACAAATAATACAGGCAATAGTGAAGGAATCAAGACCACTATTAAGTGGCAATTCCACAAATGAAAAAGTAGGAACTATTGCTTGTGCTTCGACACCCATCCTAGACATCTAGATTGAGGCCTTTTACCTTTCAGTAGTCCTTTTAGGTCTTTTCACTAATTAACAACACTCTAGTACTTGAGTGTTCACAAGACTCTCCTGGAGGGAGTAGGTAGTCTCTAAAATAGACTGTCTTCAGCATTTCTTACGGTAATACAAAACAGATGAAAGGTTCTAGGTGTAAAGCAGCAGAAAATTGAGACAACTGAAAACAGATGCTCTTAACTAATAGTGACAGCTATGGAGAAACGTCAGTTAAGTGGCAAACTGAAGGGCCGGGCGCGGTGGCTCAAGCCTGTAATCCTAGCACTCTGGGAGGCCGAGGTGGGCGGATCGTTCTGAGCTCAGGAGTTCGAGACCAGCCTGAGCAAGAGCGAGACCCCATCTCTACCAAAAAATAGAAAGAAATTAAT
>CAUYSK010072829.1:0-20495 GCA_963575035.1 Avahi laniger
CTCCCCACCCCTACATATATCCCAATACATTTTCTGTGTTAATGTGATTTATTATTATTTAGATTGCCCCAGGTGTGACAAAGTGTCTACTTGCTCTTTTCCTTCTCTAAGTTTTATTATTGACTGATGTGTGTCAGACTATGCTTGGCTGTTTGGATAAACATGCTCCAATAGAGGGATCTCCTCTGTGATCTCACTTATATCCATTGAAACAGCAAATATGAGTTCTTGCTATGTGCCTAATGTTGGTTATAGCTGAGGTGGACCATATGTGAAACAGACACTGATGTGTTGCTTTCTTGCGGGGGAGAAGTCAGTCATTTACAGGAGAAACTAAAATACTAGGTGTACAATGACAAGACTTCTAAGTGATCTAAGTGCTGTGATATTCAGACAAAAGAAACTTCACCCTGGATGGAGGATCATGGGAAAGGCCATTCGAATTAGCTGCAGTCCTGACTGTATCAAGAAGAGACTTTCCAATTGAGAAGAGCAGAGGCCCAGGGCTGAGGGACACAAAGGTGCACAGTGGGGAGGTTGTGCATGGTTCCATTTGATTGGAGTTTTGGTTATACAGAAGATGGTAGTAAGAGAGAAAATTTGGAACCAAATTTTGAAGAGCCCTGGATGTCAAGAAGGGAGCTTGAACTTAATTCATTAGACAGTTGGTCTTCCCTTAAAAAATGTGAGCATCTTGGCATTATTATGAGAACCATGATAAATGCAGAGTTATTTGGAGGCAGGCAGTGTAGACAATGGGTTGGAGGGACATGGGGGTCAGAGAGAGAGAGATGAAATAGAGGCTGGTGGGTTAGGCTGAGTGGAAATAAGGGATGGTTCTAGAGCAGGTGGGATAGACATGGGGACCAGAGACCACGCACATTGTGGAAGGGGAGCCGATAGTTTAACCAACGATTCGGAGTGAGGGGAAACGATGAATGATTAGAGGTTAGGTGGCGAAGGGAAAGATGGTGGCATTAATAGAACTGGGTCAGGAAGGAGGAATGCGATTGGCGGGTGTGTGTGTGTAGGGAGTGTATGTGTTTGGTTGGGGATTGTTGGGCAGGAAAGGGGAAAGAGCTATGGCCAGACTGGCTTGCTTTCTATCCTGATCTGACACTTCTTTAGCAGTGTAATCTTGGGTAAGTGATTTCACCCCTCTGAACATGCTTCTACATCTGTAAAATACATCTTTAATCCTTACAGTTCATTATTCCAAATACTATTTGTTTAAGAGAAATAGAAAATGGAATTGTTTAAGCTGTTCTCAGAAAGTAAGAAAAGAGAACAAGAAATAAAATATGGAAATCTTCTAAACTTCTGCTGCATAAGATTTAGAATCTTGACATTTAAAGCGGAAAAACACAATTTAAAGAATGACAGAAGGGTATGTTAATTAGTGAAGAGGCAGAAGATTCCTCCTTGACACTTTAAGATGGCAATAATTTTGGGCAGCACCTACACTGGCCATGTTTACAATTAAGGCTAATTGTGCAATTGGTAATAAATAGGAAATGGATTGGAATTTCTAAAGAGACCACATCAGTGGACTTTTAATGACTATTACAAGCTACAAAAAGGAGAACCGTACTTTCAAGTTCCTGTCTTGTCTTGCAATATGGTGAATGCCACCAGAAGAGTTCCACGTGGAAGTGGGGGTAGAGGTGTATTTATTGCTTGGAACTCGGCACTTCAGAAAGAACTGAAGTCCTTTTTCCACATCCAATAATTTGCAAATAATTGTATGGCTTCTAAGTTATTTGAAATGTTGCGTTTAAATGAATTGAAAGGGAACCAGACCTGCCATTGAAAACGAATGCCTTGAACTTTCCCCAAATGCTGGAGGGAACCTAAAGGACCTCCCCAGATTTTAATGGAGGAGATTTTCAATCTACTTTCATGTCCTCTTCCTTTTAGTGTTTTTCATGTGCATGCTTATGGATCGCAGAAGATGTGGGTGGGGTGTCTTTAAGGTGGAATGAGTGTTTGCCCTCAAGTCTTTCAAAGATAAGACAGTTTTACTTACCAGGGAGAGGATGTGTTACACCCCAAGCAGCTGCTATTTTTGAGGCAGGAAAGTGAAGCTGAAGAGCTTTGTACAGCTGTCATGCAGAATTCTAAGGACCTATTTGATAAAACCTGTCAGTGTGGCCCCATTTCTTGGGCAGATGCAGCCTTTGGCTGTGGCCCCTTTCCCTTCTAGCCCTCTTCCTCCATCAGTTTTGTTTTTGTTTCCTGTTCAAAATGTTCCAGATTTAGCAGCTTAGAAGTGATGTTTGTGTGTGTGAGTGTGTTTTGAGAGTATTAATTTGTGTGCTTGAACTCAGACTCCTATTTGTCTTCCAGGAGCTGCATTAAAAAAAAATTTGACCCAATGCTCTGGAAATTTGCCCTTTGGGAAAAAAAGAAGAGCAGAGATCCTTATTAGCTTTCTTATTTGGTTATAAAAGTGGTAAGCCATGAAATTGGAACAGATGGCTTAAAAATAGCTGGACTTATCTCCCTTAGTTGAATTTTGCTGACAGTTTCTTTAAAATCTTTATAAACCCCCATTTTCAACAGTTCTTTAAGGGCCATTAAGGCTCTGTGGGTAAATGCACCAGTGTAACAAGCCTTTAACAAGCCCTAATCATGGGCCATGAACTAATTCAGGACCCGTGATGTAGACCAGGAAGCCTATTTTATATATTTGTAATAAATAGATCATAAAGTTAATAGATCATCTGGTCCCTTGCCTGTCTTGAAGTTAAGACATTGTAGTTAACCATCTTAGGTTGTACCTGAGGGGGTATGTGTAGTAGCTGGCCTCTCTTTGATGTGTTAAAGTAGATTTTAGAGCGTCTTTTAACACAAGAGTTTGAATTTGAGAATTGCAAGCTGAGCGTGCCAACATGTAGGACATCAGATCGACAGCAAAATAACTTAAGTGTGGGTATCCTGTTCACTTTTGTCTGCAGATATTAAGCAGTTTGAATAGCTGGGAAAAATTGGTATGTCATTATATGTGGGTAGTGTGGTGATAGTTTATTATAGGGCAGAGTTACTGGAAGAGAAAGCTGTATCATTATTCATATTAAAAAATACTGTGACAATGTACTACTTCAGATGACTGTTGTTCCCATAAATCATCCCAAATCCCTGAACTCAGGGGATTTGTGAAAAGATAGTCTTTTCACAGGTAAAATGACTTCAGTTTCTTCATGGGAGAAATTTTAGAACGTAAAAAGGAATTCATCCAAACAAGAAAGCCATTTACTGTGCTCACATCATTAAACAGGAAAGTTAAGGAGGAATACATCCAGTTTAACACATTGACAGCCACACTAAAAAAAAAATTTTTTTCCTTAGTGTTTTATTGCCAAAATAGAATAAAAAGTTCGAAAACAAAACAATCGTTTGTAATTTAATGAAAACTTTGTTATTTTTGTATTCTGTGCGTGGGTTATGTGCAATTAAATTATTGATATTAATTGTAACAATAAGAACACCAACAAGTAAGATTTTCAGGAACCAGCTGTAGTTACATATGCTTCACGAGGCCCAGGGCTCAAAACTAGTGTGAGTTAAACGAAACTCATGTGGCAGTTAATGTGTTAAAGATATCTTAAAGCAACTCTCCCAACCTGGGGCCCCAGACCTCTGGGTAATTAGAGTGTGTGACTGATGGGCATTGTCTGTAGAGTAAATGAATTAAAACCAGATTCCTCTTTATGTTTTGGGTATTAAAAGGATGTCATACTCACAAGGGTTGAGAATCGTGCTTTAGGGTAAGGTATTTTAAGAACAATGCTTTAGTTTTCTTTTGCTCTCTCTTTTTGTCTTTTAGTTTGGCTATTTTCTTATTTATGGAATTTATGTTCAAAAATCTTAGTTTGTGACATTTTAGCTCAGCTCAGATTAGCACAGCAAAATTATGGCCACTTATTGACCCAGTTCAGTATAACCTTCAATCTAAGGGCCTTGTAGCTTTCAAACCTTTGCATTATTCCAACCTCTGGGTGGCTATATATATACATTAATACTTGAAAATCAGAATTTTGCCACAATTAAGTACAATGTACTTTGAAAGTCCAGACCAGTAATTCTTTGATCTACTCATGCTGGTTGGATGACAAAGCATTTTAGCCATTCCTTTTGTTAAAGATTCCTCACATTTGTGCCTTCTAATTAATTATTCGATTAAATCCATCCTTTTTCCCCTGCATTCCAGGTTTTCTTATTCCTATATTGTGTTTTTTTTGTTGTGTTCTTTTTTTTTGTTTTTTTTTTTTTTGTTGTTTGTTTTTTTTGAGACAGAGTCTCACTTTGTTGCCCTGGCTAGAGTGAGTACCGTGGCGTCAGCCTAGCTCACAGCAACCTCAGATTCCTGGGCTCAAGCAATCCTCCTGCCTCAGCTTCCCAAGTAGCTGGGACTACAGGCATGCACCACCATGCCTGGCTAATTTTTTCTATATATTTTTAGCCGTCCAATTAATTTCTTTCTATTTTTGGTAGAGACGGGATCTCGCTCTTGCTCGGGCTGGTCTTGAACTCCTGAGCTCAAACAATCTTCCCGCCTCGGCCTCCCAGAGTGTTAGGATTACAGGCGTGAGCCACTGCGCCCGGCCCCTATATTGTTTTGAATATATATTTCCTGTCTCTTTTTTAAAATGCTTAGGTCTCTAGAAGAATAAATGGACTCAGGCATTAGTTTTTTTAGTGACCTAAAGAAACTATTAATACCATATTAGAAAAGGATAGCTACCATCTTCGATGAGCTTTTACTTACCACAGAGGCATTTGAAACAATGGAATAGTGGTAAGAACCTCCAAAGAAGTAAAATTTAATTGGAAAATCTAATGACTAAATCAGAAAATAGAAGGAGATCTCTTCAGTTTCCCTTGGTAATGACTGTTTATGGGTGGTTTTAATATCCTTCAGAATTCCTCATCTTTCCTTGTCATATATTTTCCTGCAAGTAGCTGATTTTTCAGAAGTAGTTTGAATGGATTTTTTAGGACTGGATAGAAGAGAAGTGTATACCCTCCTTTACTGAATTCAAAGGAGTCACTTGACATATCAAGCACTTCCCATCACAGGGAAACCTTAGGTCAGAGTTAGAGAACCCAATCCCTGAACCATTATGAGATACTCTTATAAGGGATCCTTGGTCTGGTCCTTGTGGTCAGAACTTAGAAAAGAGCATCAGTCCCTTTAATGATAGATCCAGAGTCTCAGGGAATTAGATGAATTTCTTTCTTCATCCAGTGGAGTTTTTGCTGGACCTTTATGAAACATTCAAGGCATGATATATTTTTAATAATTTAAAAAGGGTTGAAACCTATTTTGTTTTGATAATTATTTGAGAATTTAGTACATGTCCCCTTGAGAGAACTAGAAGATCCCACATGGGACTGTGATGAGATCAGTGTTAGGAAACATTCCCACAAAAGGGACGGGGTGACAGTGTCCACGTATCTGAATCCGTAACACGTGGCCAAAGTGCAAGTGATTGTAAATGTTTTTAAAGGGTGGTTGTCAGTGCTATGATATAAATAAAAGAATAATAGTACCATACGGAAATAGAGGCAGGTGCTATGGTCAAGGTGGCTACTGAAATGTAGGTGTTCCTCTTTAACCCCTGCTCCCTACAATAATGTCTTTAATTTTTCTCTTCTTTTCCTTCTTTATTCTTCCTCATTTTGTAGCTGGATAATATATCCCACATTGTTTATTCTAATACGCGTGGTACTGACCACACGGACCTGGGAATCCTTGGTGGCTTTGTTCACAGTATTCATAGCTCAGTGCCGGAGAGTTGACTGTGTTAATCCCACCAACGTTCAGTGTGCTCCACGTCTGGTGGCTCTGTCCATCATTTCTTTTTCAATTCATTTAACCTGGTTTTCCTCTGGGTTTTTGTGTCATAACACGATCTGGAATTATCTGTGTAGTGTTTGCCCTTGTGGCACATTAGACTGCTGTAAATAGGAAATTGATTCCTTCAAGATGATTTCATATCATCAATGCTGTGGGAGCAATAACCATATTGCTGCTTTATTAAGATTTTAAGGGTTTGCAAAAAACTGTTCATCCTTACTCTGAAATTTCCTTTCTGATGTAAAGAGTGCACAAAATTTGAAGAATGGATCTTCTGAGTAACATTCTGTTTTTCTAAAATGTCGTGTAATAAATGTGGTGGTTGAATATAGGTTTATGTGTGTATGTATAAAATTTTAAGTTTTAATTCTAAATGCTTAAAAATGAACAAATTATGAAACATTTCCCCAGGGTATCATCTGTCAGAGTTGATCATATCCTACTTTGTGTTGTTTTAAATCTTTTCTCTCTCTTTTTTTTCATATTGACTTCCTTTACTGGTTACATTTCTAGGCCCTCCAAGCAGGGATCTGCATTTGATACCAGCTTTTAGGATGAAAGAATGTTGACATATAACTGAGCCACTACGGGGTTTCAGGTATTGTGCTAATGGGGCAGTGGTCAGAGAAGTGCTATAGGTAGACACCATCACCTCCATTTTACAGATTGAGAAAGTGAGTCGCGGAGTAGTTAAGTAACTTACCTACGTGCACGTAGTTATATTTGACCTATGGACCAATCACCTCCAACCCCACAGTCTCATTTTAACTCTATCATTATGCCTTTTCTACCTTGTGCATTCTAGGTGTCATTTTGTTGACTTTGGCTAATTTAATTATAGAAATGAAAAATAACAGAAACCAGAGTAACGTGACATTTTCCTTTTTTCATGACAAGGTAAGGGACATTAACACTAATGCTAATATTTACTTCAGATGTGAATCTGGAGTACCTCAAGACTCAAATCCTAAGCCTTCTTTTCTTGTACACATCTAAGAAGAATGGGGCTTACTGTGTAGGTTCCCGCAGATGAAGAACAGAACAGGAAATGGTTGTCTATAGTGTAAGTAAAATGTGTGTTGAAGTGGTTAAATTGTAGAAACCAATCTTGGATTGTTTTAAGGACATTAAAGTCATCTTTGTCCCTTGCTCTGTAGAGCAAACTATGTATTTAGAGGGAGCTTAACCAGTAATTCAGAATGACCACTATGGCATACCATACACTTACTGTGGGTGAATCCAGGTTGCTATGACGACAGAAATATTTTCATTTTCTCATCTTTTAAACACATGAAGCTTGAATATTGCTTAAGTTTGCATTTCATATTTATCTTTCTGACTTCATGTGACAAAGAGAAGTGAGGGAGACAACAGCCATGCTTCTTCTGAGTTATGCCATAGATTTTTCTCTCTCTCTCTCAGCTCCTGTGGAGGTCTTGGAACTCAGCTTGGCTGTCACTAGCCGACTCTGACATCTTACCTTAAGGGCCGTCATGGCGAGAAATCAGACATCTTTTCTTGCTGTTATCACTCAAAGGTTAACATATACTGATTTCAACTTGGATTTGAAATCTAAATCTCCCTGAGTAAAGAGGATTCCGGGTCAGAGATACTCCATGCCCACCTTTAGATCGTAAGGACTTAATTCTATGAATATTCTGTAGGGGGCTTTCTTGGTACTCAGTAAAGGAAAAAAAAAAGCACAAGAAAGAAACAAAATAATTGCTAAGCCAAGAGTCTAGAAAGCACTGGAGGTTCCTTGGAGTGTTTATGATGGGTTATTTTCTTCGGCACTCACTGCATGAGTTAAGAGGACCTCTAAATAGTCAGCTGTAGATGGTTCTGTTATTTTTGAGTTATCTGGGTGCTGAAACTCTATATTTATCTGAAAGATAGAATGAAAACTCATTGCCTTCTGCTCAACTAGTTTCACAAAAAAATTGTTGAGGTTCAAAAGAACCAACAAAACTCTGCTGCCTTGGACTTTTATACTAAGATATCCTGTCTCTCTGCTGTACCACCTTCTCTTTCTCCTCCTTCCTTTACCCTCCAGTACTGACTGAGTGTCAGGCACTGTGTTGGGAGCCCCACATAAAATGGCAAAAGGGACAGTCTTCTTTTCTGTCTTCAAAGAGCCCCAGTCTCATGGGGAAGACAGATCAACAAGCAGGGAATTACAGGATGGTACTAAGCATCCTGTGAGAAGGCAAGGGGGTGCCCAGAGCTCAGGGCTGGGGAAGACTCCTGGGGGTGGGGAGGGGGCTTGGGGGCTGACTAAGGCTGGGTGTCTTGGGCCATTCTGGCTGCTATAACCAAAATGCCACAAACTAAGTGGCCTATAAACAACATAAACTTATTTCTCACAATTCTGGAGTCCGGGAAATCCAAGATTAAGGCACCAGGAAATTCAATGGTGAGGGGGCCCATTTCCCCGTTCGTGGACAGCATCCTCTTGCTGCATCTTCACGTGGTACAAGGGGCAAGAGAGCTCACTGGGGCCTCTTCTATAAGGGCTCTAATCCCACTTGTGAGGGCTCCACCCTCATGACCTAATCACCCCCCAAGGGCCTCGCCTACTACGGTCACCTTGGAGGTTTAGATTTCAGCCCATGTGATTTTGGGATGGGAGACACAGGCATTCAGACCATAGCAGTGGGGAAAGCACGGGACGCTCCAGGCTTCTTTTTCTTTTTCCCTTCCCTCCTTTCTTCCCTTGCCTTTTTCTCTATCATTTCTTCCTGGTTTTTGAGCTTAACTTTAGCATTCGTCCCAACTGAAATTATGGTTTCAATAACTACCTTTTATTATGGAACATAAGATATGATATAATATTAATATTTTCCTCCAAGACTTTAAGTTGGAAAGAGATTTATCTCAGGTTCTAAATGCTGCTTTTAAAGGAATACTGACTAGTTTTCCATTAAGAGAAAGGAATAATAAATAAGCCGCATTTCTTTTCAAAATTCATCAAAGTAATTCTGTGAGCAATTCACTCTCTTCTGTGAGAACTTGGCCTCACTATGAAAAAGTGTGTCCAAAATACCCTTGACCTTGTATTTTCCCTTTAGTATGGGCAGGAGCTGAAGAAGTGTCTTCAGGACCAAAATGCTATTTATTTCATGTTTGACACGTACAAATCCTCCTTGATAAAATGTCATTAGGGAGGCATATTGAGCTGTGTGGCTTAGTTGATAGGTCCTTTTCGGCTTTTCTCACTGTCTGTGTCAGAAAATTAAGTGTAATCTAGGGTGCTTTCATTCCTTTTATTAACTCTAGTGGGTATACTTAATATTAGAGAATTTACTACAACATTTTGCCTTGGAGAAATGCATCTCCCTTTGCACTCCAGCAACCTCAACCTTCTCAGTCTAGAGTGGTTGTGGCTGAAAAAGCCTTTCTGCCCACCCTCTAGCTGAAAATCTTCTCTGCTCAGGGGTAGCAGCAGTTGTTTTCAGGGGCTCCCTTCATTCCGAGTTCTGTTTTGCAGAGAGTGTATCTTCTGTTTGTGGGGGTGCTGACTACTTGCCAGAAGTTTTGCGGAAATGCCGTCTGAAAATCTGGGAATGTTTCTTGAGTGCCTTTCTCTGATTTCACCTGATAATATTCACTCTCTGTGATTCATGCTCCATAATTCTCAGTCAACTCAGGCATATCACCCATGGAGTTACATTCTGTGAGCAAATGGCCCATTAGCATGTGTCTGTGTACTGCCCTGGCTGATGTAAATCTTCTGGAAGAACTTTGGACTTTGCCATCGCTCCAGTCTGGTGCAGAAGGGAATGGGAAGGCTTCCTGCCTGACACTGCTTTGCCTGTCACCTGGTCATACTTCCCTAAATTCCCATCCTGCCGGCTTTTGTACCAATTCATTTATTGAAAATGTTTAGGGGAAAAGAAACCTATTTGGCTTTTGTGAGTTTATCTTATTACTTGTTATTCATGACAGAAGAAAATGGGACAGAAGATAAATTCCTATTTATTTGTATGTTTCTACACTCCTCAAAGATGAAAACTGTGAAGAGAGTGTGAATTGTGGGCACATTCCTTCTTGTTCTTAAAGAATTTCTAAGTAAATGCTGAAACCTCCTACCAGAAACCTAATTAGTTAATTAGTTTTAATTGGTTAACCTTAAGCATAAGAAGAGAAAGATGGGTATGTATTGACTGCGAACAGTGGGAGAGAGACCACAGAAGCTGGAAGTCCCCTGGCAGCCTGGAAGATGCACAGAATTTGACAAAGCGTCCTTGGGCCAAGAGTGGCAGCTTGGAAACAATTGCTTTCAGGAAAGAGCAGCTACAAGCTTTGGAAGCGTGGAGAAAGTGGTGGTGGTGATGGGAAATGATCCCAGAGAAATAGATCTACCAATTAGACCTCTCACCTGCTGTCTGTTTTTTATATCCTCTGATTAAGGTGCTGAAACATGGTTTTATCTAGAAGTATATTAAAGGAAAGTAAAAAGAAATTTTTAATTTTGATAGGTCCCATCAGAAGCTGTTGGTTAACATTATTTATCATCAGAGAAAGTCATCCTCTTGGAACCATTGTGCAGCTTTGGGAGGGACACACATGGAGCAGTGAGGGAGGAAGGCGACCCCGCCTAGTCACCCAGATAAGCCGCGTCAACCCTGGCGATCAATGGGGTGACACGTGTCACAGCCGGATCGCCCTCACATCCAGTTAACATTATTTATTTGCAGAGATTCTTTTTTTAGGCTAACATGCAAAAATCTGAAATACTCCAAGTCTGTGAAAATACTTTGTGGGAACTATGTAAGGCTCTGTCCTTTGGAGGATAACATATATGAACACTTATTTGTTAGGATTTGGGGAGTTGGTTCTTTAAATTGAATGAAGTGGTACTTTCTCATGCAGGTATTCAGAATATTGAACATTAAGGTTCTCCTTCAGTGTGCATTATTAGCATTATAGACTTTTAGACCATAAAGGGCATTTCTTTATCCACCCTAGGTCCTTCATTTACAAAAAATGGGAAGGAAAACAGTTTTACCAATTACATGTTAACAACCATCAGTACATTATCTCATTTAATCAGCCCTGACAGATATTAGTAGCTATTATTCCCTTTTCACATGTGAGTAAACTGATACTCAGAGAGATTAAGGAGCTTGCCCAGGGAAACACAGCAAAAGTCAGAGATGGGTTTTATATTTAAGTCTGTGTAGCACCAATGCCTGTGCTCTTTCCACTACCCCAAGTTAAGGCCACTCAGCTAATTAGATAAAGAGAATGGACCATGACCCAGATGCCTTAACTCCCCTAAATAGTGATCTTCCCAACACATTCTAGTACTTAACTTGGAAAAATTTGAACATGTATGCCAGCTGTAAAAGAGATTCGCATAGAATTCCTTTTCTTAATTTTTGAAAAGTAAAAATATTTTCTCTTGAGACTGTAATTTCAAAATCCCTCTCCTGCCTCCATTTTTAAAAAAAAGTTTGGTTCTTTTCATAGAAGCTAATTGAGCTTTCAGACGCATCGCTAACTTAATTTTAATCTCTGGTTGCTCTTCTGTATTTACTTCTTTTCCGTTCAAATGATAAGTATGCAACTGTGGTTACCCTGATTAATGTTTTACATATTTCCCCAGGCATTCGTGGATGTTGACTAAAATATAAGTTACCCATGGCTTCAGAAAACTTCTGATTGGCATTTAGAAACATGCGTAAAATATACCCTTTGGTAAGCAGTGTTCCAACTTACAATTTTCTTCCTTTTAAGGAAGTGGAGACAAAAAAGAAGTGATATTTTCAAGGGAGATTTTGGTTACAGTAAAGAGAGACTATGATTTGAAACCATTATTTTCCATTTCAGCTTTTACCTTGCATAGGAAAAATTTTAAAAAATGGATATATTCGGGTGTTTTTAACATGAGCTGGAATGGAATGCAGAATCATCTCTTTTCTCCTCTACATCTCAAAGCAAAAATATCACCGTATCTTAAATTGCCTTGGGTCAGAACACTGTTTATTGAATTATTCAACAGTTTGAACTGGTAGAATTAGAGGATTCATTAGACTGAAGGTCAAAAGTTAAATTAAAAACATTTCCTTGTAGTTATGACATGACTCACGATGTTGACAGATTCCAGAAAGGCCACAGGAGCTAAGAGATGTGTGATCCTAATGAGCTAGAAACACTCCTTGGCGTGGCCATTTAGCCCCCAAACCATTCAGGAGTGCCATGAATTCAGATCATTTAGGTCTTTGTTCAAAACTTCAAGGACGTATGTACTGGGTTCTTTTCACAAAATATTTAGATGAGAATGAAAATTATTGATTTATTTTCAGTTTCCCGGTTTTACTCATATCCCATGGGAAAAATGAAGCTGGGTCTCATAATTTGAACAAGCAGAACTTCTTGGCTCTTCAGTTGATCTTTCAGTTATTTGTTGGAAGAGCCTGTGGTTTGAGGTCATGAGGTAGAAACCATATTAAGAGGATTTCTCATTAGAAGTAATGGCAAAAGAAAGGATAATGATAATACAGTGGATGAACAGAGTGCCAAGCTCTTTGGGCAATAAAATATTTACCTACCTTCTTCCCAACTCATTTGTATGCAGGGAGTACTCAGCATTGAGTATCACCATTTTGGAAATGGCAAGAAATGATTTTCAGAATATGACCCAAGAACTCTTGACGCCAGTTTAGCCACTATCTCCCACTGCCCCTTCCCGTTCAGCAGCCCACCTGGAAAGCTGGACTTTGGGAATTTTTCTACCCTCCATCCTCTAATGCTACTTCAAAATTCATTTTCTTGCCAGATGTTGAAGCTCACTTCTTTTTAAATGCATCGTTGTTAGACAGGTCAGAAATAATCGATGGCAAAACCATCTGAGGGAACACATGCTCACTTACTGCCCTGGCTGTGGCCGCTGTCCTTTCCATTAAGGCTCTTTCTTTCCACGTGATTGGTGACGTCTTGTTGTTCTGAACTTTAAGATGCTAAGCTGCCAGAGAAGTGTGAGGCTTCTCAACAGCATTCTGTATGTGTGACCACTTTTATCTTCTTGAAAGAGTTTATTTTCTGAGCTTTAGTCATATGACCCTGCCCTGGCTTTCCTCCCACCTCACTGGCGTGTCTTCCTCAGTCTCCTTTATTGACCCTCCTACTAACCTCTGTATATTGAGAATGTTCCAGGGCTTGAACTTGGGTCCTCTTCTCTCTGTCTACATTGACTTCAGCCATCTCTAATGACTTCGTCTAATCCATTGGTTTTTAAATACCATCCATAGGCTGATTACTCTTATATATCCAACTGGACTCCCATCTATATGTCTAAGGGACATCATATATGTATGTGGCTAAAGAGAACTAGTGTTCTCCCATCACATCTCTAAACCCATTTTTACCCCAGTTTTTCCAATCTCCGTAAATGGCACCATGATCCATGCAATTTCTTAAGCCCCAAATCTAGAAGTCATCATGGGTTCCTATTTCTCTCATTTTTCACATCCAATCCATTAGCAAATCCTGTTTTACTTCCAGAATGTATCCCAAACCAGACCACTTCTCACCGTTTCTGTTGGTACAGCTTCTGTTCAAGCCATCAATCTCTCTCCCTTGCAGCAGCCTCCAAACCCTGCCTCTAGACTTGCGCTCTTCTAGGTCATTCTCTAACCGAGCCAGAGTGGTCATCAGGCTGTCTCCCTGCCTTGTACCTTAACACCTTCCAGTGGCTTCCCATGGAGACCAGCATGGCACTTGAACTCCTCACCATAGCCTCAAGGCTCTATGCCCAGTACTCCTGCTTCATTTTTCTCCACTGAGTCCCTGGTTCTTGGTGCCACTCTGGCCTTTTCTCTGTACCCTAACTCTCCTGGACGTCCCTGCCACTCTTCTGCTTCTTTCTTTCAGGTCTCCCTCTGCCACTTCTATCCTCAGTGGGTCCTGACTCCCTCCCTCAAGGCAGCCATTCCTGACTACCCCAGCTGACATAGTCCCTCCTGTGCCGCTCTTGCTAAATAAGATCCTCACTCTTTTTCTTCACAGGACGTTTTAGTACTTGAAGTGACCTGTATTTATATGTTCTACTTTCTGTCCTCCACTCCAAGGACTTAAGGTCCTCGAGGGTAGAGAATCTGTCTGTCTGTTTGATTCGCTGTTCTAACTCCAGTTCCCCAAACAGAGCTTGGCACATAGTAGCTGCTCAACCAATACTGGTTGACTGACTGACATTTAATACTCTGAATTTGCCTCTTCCTTTCTGTAGCTCTTTTGATTTATCCTTTAAAAAGAGAGGTAACAATTTCCTTCGATATGCTCAACTGAGTAAATTGGGTCTGCTGCATTCATCTAAAGAAGCTAGATCCTGCCAGATCCCATTAATTTTTTAAATGTAACTTTGCTTTTTCTGCCTTTGTCTAGGTACTCATTTTGGAAGTGGATTTATTTTATGTTGCAAAATTGTTGTCCCGTTTTTCAACCTGCGTGTGACCACTCTTGGAAGAAGACTATTCTGATTCTTTTCACTTCTTTCTTGGATTGGGAGTGGTTTGCTGTGAGATGATTGCATCTTTTTCATCATGGGCTATGTAAGAATTTAGACCAACTCTCCCAAGCAGCCATGGTCCTCCATCTCACTTCTCTGTGATTACAGAGGAAAAATCCCTGGCTTACTCATCAAAGAGCTGCCTTTAATTGATGCTGTTCTAAAGCCCTGCACAGATCAGATCAAGCAGTGATGGTGGGAAGGAGCAGTGGAGCCTCTGTAAAGCACTGGAGGGGAAATTGAGCAAGCGGTTACCAGTGTTCATCGTGCTCAGCTTTTTGAGAGATTTACCTGGGTGGAGATCACCGAGCAGAATAGAATCTAGCACATAAGGCTGAATGGGCTATGCCGATTTCTGGTTAAGAATTCTCTGTTCCAGCATAAATTTTGCATTCCTGTTGCAGAATTAAGACTACTTTCCGAGCTCCTCATAAGTGTATAACATATTGTGAGTTACCCAGCAGTGGTGGTAATGGATGGTTGGGTTAAGATGGTCAGGAAGATGAATGAAATGTGGATGATGGGCTCAAGGAGTTCCTAATTAATAATATGGAAATAACCAACATAAAAGGCAGAATACGATTTAGATCAGCAGAAAGAAAGAAAGAGGCAAAATGCCATGGATGTTTAAAGGGGGAAATCACATGGAGGCTGGAGGGAGGATGGGAGAGAATGAAGAGAGAAAGCCACATGGGAGAAGGGGCCTTCTGAAGAGGACACTTGGTATGGGGTACAGCAACCCAGGGGAAACGTGCCTCAAATGACTGAAATATTAAGGGAGGGGATCCTCAGGCCTGCCTTTCTTCTGTTGTTGTCCAAGACCTTGGACAAGCCTGCTGAGGAAAGTATTGCCAAGGAAGCCTGCTAGACCTTTTGAAAAATTAAGATCTGTTGAGCCAAATAAAGTATTCATCTGTAAACCTGCCATCCAGCTGACAGATGGAGATCTGGCCATGAGCCTTGCCTAGTGTTGTGTCTGTCCGCAGGGAAACCAGGGGAGGCATACCCCAGGGTCCCCAGAGGACCGGGTTTTCCAAGGACAGATTTTCTTACAGCACCTTCAAACTGTTTGCCATTGCTGGGTACCCCCTGTACCACTGCTTACCTCGTGTTTTTCTTTAAATAGATTCTTTATTTCGCTTGAATAAATCTAATCCTATGCTAAACAGGAGTACCTGTGAGATTATTAGTTTGATGTACCAGTTATATGTTTTCCCAAATTATATACCCCCTTGCATTCATCTCATGCATTTTATACAAGTAATGCCAAATCTGTTTATAGAGAACATGTATCTTCTGCCTTTAAAATAGTTTCAACTATATGGTGGTAAAACTCAAGGGAAACCAAGTAGGTGGGAACAGGGAGGAGGGAATGGGTAAACCTATACATAACAGGTACAGGCTTCCTTGGTGATGGGCACATTTATAACTTAGACTCAAACTGCACAAGAGCAAATCATGTAATCAAAATGTTTTTACCCCCATACAATTTTCCGTAATATTCTGAAATAAAAAAAAAATAGTGTCAGCTTTTGGGGAAAAGTCAAATTACTTCTTCAATATCCTGTAACAGTCCTATTAAGTCCCCTCCTCCCTCCTATTCCTGCACCCTCCAGATGCGGTAACGTTTTGAGCCTGCAGGGATTGTAGAGGACATAATAAAAAAGATCTCGGGTATTTTAGGATTTGAAGTGCAATGAAAGGAAATTACTGACACACTGAATTGCCATTTAATGGGAGACGGTGATATCGATCTGGTAATGTTTCCTGCGGTCCTAGTTGTAATAACTGTATAATATCATACACTTTATCAAAATAATTTAAAAGCTGGCAAATGAAGTTGTTTCGGAGCCTCCGAGTAAAATAAAATCAAAGTCAGAGGGTCTAGAAGGTGGTGAGGGAAGAAGAACAGAAAGGCCTGCAGGACTAAATCAGAGGGGCACTGGAAAGCTCTGTAGTCACAGTAGATTTCCGAAGGTTAAGTTAACGTTCACGTGGGGCTCTGAGTCTCTTCGACCCTGTTACTCTACAGAGAGTACAAAATCATTTCCTCATCTCCTCATTTGCTTTTCCCATTATTCTTCTTCTGAGCTGATGTAAGTTAGCATGTAAACTTGCTTGATTTGTAGAATATGATTATGTTTATTAGAACATTTCTGATGTAATAAACCAACTTTATGAGTTGTCTGTTATCAGCAGGTTGCAAGTTTAGTGCAGCGCTCAACACATTGGTTTTTATAGCCCATAATGAAATGTCTGCTGTTACCAAAATTTTAATGAAAATTATGATGGTATTCCTCAGCTTCCTTATTAAAAAAATCAGGTCTTAATATTTCAGAAACTTTCATTATTACTTTAATTAGTTTGTGCCCTCATTATCCGTCTTGAGTACTAAAGTTCTTGAATTTCAAATTTCCTTCAGTTATTCTTTCCTCACTGTTTTCTTCACATGCATAATCTAGAACATGATGAAAGAGAAATGATTGACCCTACTTAAGGGAAATTTTTCTTTTGTAAAATAAGCACTTATTATTTTCATTACTGAAATAATACTGTAAAAGCTTTCTTAATTTGGTCTTCAATTGAAAATTTCTAATAACTTGGAGAGTCACTGATTCTGATTTTCTATGAGTGATAAAAAGTGTGTTTTCTAAGAAATAGTATAAATATGTTTTCCAGACCCAGATTTTTGAGCACTTTAGGAACATTACTTGATCACTTCAGGTTTATTTTCAAATCTCTTCTTTTGTCAATGTATAAAGTCATTAACCTGTATGGGATCTCTTCTTATAGAAAACATCTTGACCAAGAGTGTACTTAGTGAAAAGCTTTCTATCATTGTATTTCTGTACTTTTGTTAGCAGTTTAGGGACAGAACTATAGTATATTGATCTTAATATCATCTTAGTAGTCTCATTTTACCCATTTTTTTAAACCCAGAGGAAAACAGAACACTGAATTTTGACCTTTCCTATGACTCTGGGCACCCACACTTGTCCAGCCTTTCCTATGTGTTCATTTTGAAGTGCTTTGGGCTTCTACAGATATTAACGTAAAGAGCTTTTCACAGCTGTTGCGAACTCTTAGATTCCTGTGAAAGAACAGCAACTTTGTAAGTGAGGATTGTTAGGAGACATTTTTGAAACAAGGACCCATTTGCACATGTACAGGATGGTTACTTCCATGTTTCAGCTATGTCTGTCAGGTATTTAATGCAATATGAATAAACACAGCAACAATAACAGGGAACTTCTTTTGCAGCATGTGGCATGAACTCTAAACCCTTGGTTTTCCATTTTTCCCGGGTACCATGCTGAAAGCAGAAGCCTCTCCATCTCTCTGTTAGGGGTGCTGGAATCCTAGGCCAGAGCTTCATCTCTTTATCTCATGCTGGATTAAGGACATAGCCCTCACTGTGACTTTTATATCTTTTTTTGTCCTAGCAATCCATCCATGTTGTCAGAGTAATTCCCACTTTCAGCCACTTTCGACATTTAACTCTCTTTCCATGTCAAATCCAAACTCCTGTGTCTGGATTTCAAATGCTGGCCTCAATCTCTGTATTTGACTTTGTTTTTCCTCTCTAGGCCAACAAGCCTCTCTGTTCATCTCTGGTTCTCTTGATTGGCAAACACACTATGCTTATTCTTATTTCTATGACATCCATTACTACACCTTTCTCCTAGCTTTTCTGGAATCCATTGCCTTTCCATCATTTTATCCAAAACCTATCTGTCCTTCAAAGGTCATCTGATTCATACTTTCATCATGTGCTCAAACTCACTACTCTTCCTCATTTCTGAAAACCGTGCTTAAGTCTCTGCCACCAATTTAACATGTAACTAACAATTGATTGGTTTACTTTTCAGGAACACATAAGCTGTGTAAAATAAGAAACAACTCTAAGTGTTCATTTTGATGGCAAAGATTTTAAATGCACATTTTAAATGTACATTTATGCTTGTCAATTATAACCTTTTATTTTTCATAATTCCAGTTTTCCAGCACCTCTCCTAACCTATAAAATGAAGTAGTTGGATTAGGTGTCTAATCTTTAGAATGTTTTCATGATTAAGATTTGAATAAATTTTAAGAGTATGTAGTTAAACATGTTTATGATGTCATATATGTGATACATATAAAGTAACAATTTTTTTTTTAAACTGCATATCTCATTCAGTCAAGTATTGGATGTGAAAGGGAGGCTGTTTTGTTGTCATATGAGGGAATATTTTTTTCTGTTAAATTGCAATCTCTGTACTTTAATCTGTACAGGCAAATAGTCCTGAACCAAAATGTTTTCCTTAGCTCAAACAAAACATGGGCTCATCCCTTAATTCTTCTTATTTTTGTTAACATTATCAATCAGCCTAGCAATGCATTTTTATAAAAGTAGTCACAGAATTGTAAAATCATAGGATGTTAGAGTCCAAAGTGACTTTGAAAATCAGTTTTAAGCAGAATTTTGACATATTCAAGACTGCAAATAAGCATTTTACCTTGGCCTGTGTGGTAGATTAGATTATTGAAAATACTCCATACCCCCATCTCCGTGGGAGGAGTGTATTTACTCTGGGACTTGGCCTTGTGACTTACTTTGCCCTCTAGGTTGGTGGAGTCTGCCACCTGTGCCTTGACCTCTGGTGGGGCCAGGTACTCCATTTGGCCAGTAGAACGTTAAGCATTCATGACACAGAGTTTGAAAGGGTGTTGTGCTTTGCCATTGCCATGACAAGAACTTCCCTAGGCGGCTGCTGCCCCTTCAGCCTGGGTGCTGGAATAGAGTGCAGAGAGAAGATGTAGCCCAATCTCAATTGAAGAGTCAAGGTCAGCTAGACTATGGGTTGAAACAGAGCCACTGACCTGCTAGATCACAGGTGAGCTGGGGACCCAGGAGATGCAGAAGAGAATGCTTATTGTTGTATGCCATTGAGTTTGGGGTAGTTTGTTATGTGGCATTTTTGTGGCAATAGCTAACTGATGTGGCCTCGTAGGACAACCTTATTTTTTATTATATAATTTCCATTTCTAGTAGAAACTTTGTTAACTAATCCACTTAATTTCCTTTCTGGCTTCACAGACGCTGCATTCCCACTCTAAAACAATCTGACCGATGCCCATGACTCACTGATTGCTGGCAGCTGTAGCTTCCTCTTCAGCGTGCCCACATACCGTGACTCCCAACAGTTGTTACGTGTTTACAAGAGTCAGTTTTAGTTGTGGGCTCAAACTCGCGAATGCCAGTTGTACTTATATGTTTTAATTAAATATTATGTAAATTAGTGAAATGTGTCTGTGTAAAGATAGTTGCTTTCGGGAAACAAAGTTAAATGCTAGCAAAAAGCTAGTTTCCAAAGAGCTTCTGTGAAATTACAACATCTAAAAGCTTGCTTTTTAAGTATCCCTAAGTCATTACTTTGCTTTCTAGTTAGGCATCCTTTGAAATATAGACAAAGAACTATGTGTGCTGTTTATGCAAGAAAGAGATGAAACTCCAACCTGCAGAAACATGCCTGTATAGAGGGAGAGGGGAGAAGAAGGCTTGGTCTTTCCCAAATAATTGGTGAATGAACTTATATTTATGTATTTTTTTTGTTAAAATTATACATATAAGGCATGATTTATTACTTTAATGAGATTTTATGATTAATCAACTATTGGATTTGAGAATACCTTTGTTAGGGATATTCTCATTGGAGCTTGCTTCCTGCAGAAAAGTGTCGGGGAAGTCATAAAGAATTTTGGCTTTGGTGTAAACGTTTCCTCATGTTTGTGCTTCATTACAATAGTTCTTCTTATAGGCAGGCATGTATTTGGGTGTTATACACCTTTAGAATTTTCTTGGGTCTCTTTGGATTTCCCATGTGCAATTTTAGGGTCATATTTTTTTGTTTTGTTAAATCTAGAAATCTCCTTAGATAATATAATAGGAATGAAAGTTTTGTTTTTTTTTTTTTTTTTTTTGAGACAGAGTCTCACTCTTTTGCCCGGGCTAGAGTGCTGTGGCGTCAGCCTAGCTCAGAGCAACCTCACACTCCTGGGCTTAAGCTATTCTTCTGTCTCAGCCTCTCGAGTAGCTGGGACTACAGGCATGCGCCACCATGCCCGGCTAATTTTTTCTATATA